>JAIXND010000771.1:4914706-4929076 GCA_023646645.1 Varanus salvator macromaculatus | reverse complement strand
GCGGCCCGCCGCGGCGAGCGACCGTCTGAACGCGAGCCCGCGCCGCGCGCCCGCCCGCCCGCCGGCCCGCATGCGCTTGATGTTCGCCGAATTCCGCTCCAAGGGCAGCCCCTTGCCGGACGCCGGAGCGGGACATGATCGAGGGCTGGCCATGAGCTGCGGCGAGAGCAAGGAGGTGGAAGGTAACGAGAGGGGCGTGTGCGTGTGCGCACGCGTGCGCGCGTGTGCGAGGGAGATGCGCGGCGCCTCTGCGGCTTCGGCGCTCCGCGATCCTGGGGCGCGGCGGGGGCTGCCTCGGAGCTCGGCTGGGGGCTGTGGGTGGGGGGTCAGCGGACAGTTGCCCCCGCTGCGCGCGCCTCCGGCGTGGCCTTTCCCGAAGACCTCGGCCCTTCCGAGGGCATCTCGCGCCTCCCTAAGTTACGCGGGGCGCGCAAAGAGCTCCGAGGGCGAGAGAGCGGTCGTGTGAAGGCGAGCTTCCCCTGTTCTGCGACCGAGCGAGGATGAGAAGGACGCCTTAGGTGGACTGGGTAGGCGAAACGGGCGCGCGCTTGCTCCCGACGTGCGCCTGGGGAATGGTCGTCTGTAGGGACTCTCCCGTGAAAGAGTCGTGAACTGCGGAGCGCCGGGTTTCGACAAAGATGTCCGACCTGGCAGCGCTCGCCTGTTGTCCAGGTCGGTACGAAGTGGCTGTGCGCGGGGAGGGCGGAGGCTGCGGGGTGTGGGGAAGAGGCACTCTGCACGTGCTCGCGGCTACGCTTGATTCCTTTCGCAGAGGGGTCAGAGCAAGGTTTCAGAGCTTTAGCCGGCGGGAGCTGGCGCTCTTTTGGGGGTGATGGCGCGGGGGATGCTGTCGTGTGACTTGGAACTGAACAAGAAAGACGGTGGCCGCTTGGAAGGAAGCCCCGTGAAGCCCCGGAGTCTTTGCCCCCGAATAAGGGAGCTCAAACGCCCGGGGCTGCCCTCGGCTGGACCAGGAAGCAGCGAGGCTACCTGGTGAGAAGAAGGGCACACCTTTCGTCTTTTAAAAACTGAGCCCTGGGCGGAAGCCAGCTGGGCGGAGGGTCTCCACTGTAGGAGTGATGGGCTCTCTGCCCATGGTCTGGGGTGCTGTTTTCCTTGCATTGGCTTTGCATCTTCCTGAGCTGAGGCACATCAGTGGTTTAACCGAACCCCTCTGGGAAGTGCTGTGTTTTCCAACCAGAAGAGCAAGCAAAATGTTCCCAGTAGGAGGACAAGCTCTGACCCTCATCGCCTTGAACCCTCTTGGAGCAGCCGGGCCCAGCCTTGCAGCCCTGCAGATGTTTTGGAGAACAACTCCTGTCAGCCCCAGCCAGCACAGCCCATCATCGGGGATGATGGGAGTTGTAGTCCAAAACATCCGAAAGGCTTCTGGCTGGGGAAGGTTGACTTGAGCGATCTTCTCCATAGTTCCTTGGAAGTACTGCTTGTTGGTTTGGACAAGAGTTGCTGCCACGTATGAGTCGCTACGTCAGCACCAAACCAGCCCCTCCTTAGTGTAGTTCCCCCCACCCTGAAGTCAGCAGGGTGGAATTACGACTGAGGAAATTTCAGGGCGGGGTGCTCCGCAGGCTTCCTAAATCCATTGGACTGAGATTGGGCAGATGCGTGCAGATTTCCAGGCGTAATAATCCGGAGTAGATGCCAACTGCTCCTTCACAGGCTCCCAGGAACGGAGGGTGTAGCGGTGGATTCCCAAGATCGCCCTGGGCCAGCCCATTATCCTCCAACATCCTTTTGCTACCTCACTGAGCTCTGGGTTGTGGTTAATGTGCAAGCAGGGCATTCACGCAGGATGCCCTGTTCCAGAGGGCACGCAGCGGGTTTCTAATCCAGGTTTGCACTTTGGAAGATGGAAGTTGTTATTGTGCAGCAGTGCCTGGTGGTGGTGGTGGTGGTGGTAATAATAAAAAATACTGATAAGAAACGCACGGCATTTACCTGAGGTTTCACAATGTGCAAAATGCTCTGTATGCATTCAGGGTTGGCCCAGTGCAGTAGACACGCTTGCATGACAGAATTCCAGGAGTCTGGAATGAAATGGGAGAAACCCGTTAAAGAGATGGCTTTCTCCCAGAGCCTTGGGACCCGTCTGTGCTCCACGGTGTGTTTCATTCCCTTTTGTCGCTAGAGAAAAGAGCCTCCAACGATCAGCTGCTTCTCCCTTCCCAAGCTATCTCCGACAGCTTAGTGGTTTCACCTAGTGACCTCCAGATGTTTTGGACTACAACTCCCAGCATCCTCTGGCTGTGGATGCTGGAGGCAGTAGTCAGGCATGTCTGCAGGTTGCTGCAAGGTATGTCAGTGTTGATTTGGGCTTACTGCAGATTGGGAGTTGAGGAGGAATACTAGCAAGCCTGCCGCACCTGTTTTACGCAAGTCCTTGACTAGGTGTGTTTCACAAAAAGGACTCAAACTGAAAGGTTTTTAAGCAGAAGTTGGATGGTCACCAATAGCAGCAGGTTTCCTGCTTCAACAGGGGGCTGGACTAGATGTTCCTGGAAGACCCTTCCAAATCTTGTCGATCTTGCTTCACAACAAAAGCACTTAGGCACAACATCACTGCAGCTCTGCTTAAATAAGAACGCTTCCCAGTAGTCCAGATGAACTGCTGCTTGGTTTTGTCTTCAGAGAGTCAGCAGTACCCTGTTGAGAGCCAAATTATTAACATGTGATGTTTAATGCAAGCAATTAGAAGTCTTCCCGATAATGTTAAGCTCTCTCTTTTCTTATGACTCTTCTCCCGATTCGTATGTATTAAGGTCGGTAGACTAATAAATTCCGATTGATTAATTGATTGATTAAGCTCTTAAATCGTTCTTTTCCTGAGTGCTCAAAGACCTTCTGGTTAATATCTCAGCAGTCCTTCAAGTAGCCTAGTAAGCGAGGAGGAAGCCGTTCGTGGCCAAGGAAAGCTGCGGTCATCCCAGCTCCCCTGGCTCTCTGTGAAGCACAAAGCTGTGCCTTTGCTTGCATTTGCAAATGGCCTTTACTCCTTTCCGCCTCACAAGGTAGGAAGGAGCAATTCCACACATTCACACGACCGCCAGAATGGAACAGGGTGTATCTCACAGCTCTGAGGACCTGCAGAAGAAAGGAGATGGTACCAGAGAACTTAAGGCAACTTAGACACACTGGAACGTGGGTGCGTGTCACTAACTAATCACAAAACCAAACCACATCCCTGCATCAGTCCAGTGGATATCAAATCCCCTTTCTTGAAACCAAGTTGCTAGTCCATTTGGCCTATGAGCCACTCAGGACTCAGATACTGGTTTCCTTTTCAGGCCAAACTACAGGTGATAATAGGAGGTCCCATTGGTTTACATTCAGATCTGCCCTACTCACATAACAAGAGGGGGACAAGGGAGCCAATTTTTAATGAAAAGAGCTGAATCTTTCACTGAAGTATCTCCCCAAAATGCTTTTCTCCCAGCTAAGATCATATCCAATACTGGACAAGCTGAAGGGAAGTCGAAATAGAGGAAGTCTCTTAATATTTAAACCTGAAGTCTTTTGACTAGGCATTGTACCTGATGATGTTGATAAACAAGCAACGTATTTGATTCTACATGTAATTACTGCGGCAAGGATTGTATTTGCCCAACACTGGAGGAGTGAAGAACCACCCACTGATGAACTGATTTTAAAAAAGATTCTGGACTGTGCCGAAATGGACAGGCTGACTTTGTCTCTGAAGGAGAAAGAGGAGTCATATACATACTTCTATCAAATTTGGAATTCTTTTTATTATTGGCTAGAGAAACGGGACTCTGCATAGATTTGAATATGTTTACAGACTGCTATGAAAAAAAATACGGGGTTGACCCAGTAGGTCTGATGTCTCTGATGATTGATGTTTTTTAGTTTCTTTTTTTTAGTTTGTGGAAAATAATAATAAAATTTACTTTAAAAAAAAAGAAAGAAATAGAGGAAGTCTCCTCTAACTGGCAGCAACTTGTCAGGGTCTCGCTCTCTTCTGTAGGCCAGTGTGAGATACCCTGTTCTCTTTGAGAAGCCTTTGCAAATGTGTGGCAAACTTTTTGCCATCATCTGCATGGTGAGCTTTTTAAAAAATCGGCACTATTATGACTTGAACCTGGTCCTTCTGCAAGCACATGGAGTAGAGAGGATTTGGAAACCGTGAATGAGGTGGGAGAAGCGAACAGAAATTATTTGTCCGCCAAGGTAAAAAAAAAAAAAAAACCCAAATCCTCAGTCCCTTCAGTTTGGAACACAGCCAGTTAATGGTACAGAAAATTGCGTGGTGTGGAGAAAGTAAGTGGCTTTTCCCTCCTGCTCATAGTGGCACAACTGCGGGTTATCCCATGAGGCCGACTGATGGAAGATTATCCATTTTACAGATGGAGTATGCCAGTGAAATTAAATTTTCTAAATATTGCTTTCTGTTAACCCGACGCAAGAAAAAGGCTAAGTACTGGGGCTCTTAGGATAATAACTAGGTCGGCCGGGGCCCACCCCTGAGGGAAGCTAAGTTTGCATCACCCAGCATATTCCCTGACATCATGTTTAAAATAATTTTAAGTAAAGATAAAATGCAATAAATGCACGGGGGATCTGACAGACATGTCTATTCGTTATTCATATTTTATTCTGTCCTCCTTGCCAGGGCTTCTGGGTAACATGTTTCTCCCTATCTACCTACCTACCTATCCTGTTTCTATTCCTCCTTTTTCTCTGAAGGAGCCCAAAGCAGTCTACTTAACGCTTCTCCTGCTTTCCTCACAACAACCCTGTAAGGTTGGCCAGGCTGACAGCTGATGACCCAGTGAACTTCATGGTTGAGCAGAGACTAGACCTTGGGTTTCCCCAGTCCCAGGCTGGCACTTGAACTGTTACGATTCACTGACCCTCCACATTACTCATACCCTATCCCCATATTGCTCTTTTATCCATACAACAACCCCTTGAGGTAGGCTAGGCTGAGTGACTGATTCACTTTGTTGCTATCGCTGGTGTCCCTTGGGGTGCAATTCTGTGCAGCCTTTTTTTCTGTCCCTCACTTGCATAGGATCTGCCCCAATTCTTCCTCTGTACCCACTATACCACACTGCCTCTGCCATGCAGGATTTCCCTGGCGAACTTGGCATGGGAAGCTGCAAGTTGGAGAGCCGCGACCATGGAGCAACTGCAGGTATTTGCCTTCACTGGCCCCAACCTGCTTTTCCCAGGTAGCAGGTGCCAAGGGGGAATGCCTGTTTCCTACATCACACCCTGCTGTGGTATAAACTTGGCAGGTATTTCTCAGGCTCTAGAGCCCATCCTAGCCTGTAAGGCAGAGGAGGGCAGCTAACAACCCTCTCATCTCATTCATCCCGGCAGCAACCCTATGACTCAACCCGCTTTTATTCCCATTTTACAGATAAGTTTCCGGAATGGAGAGTGTGACTCACTCGTGCCCACCAGGGGAGTTCACAGCTCACCTGAACATTGTGAAATAAGCGTGTTGCCACAAGGCAGTGGTAAGACAACCTGGTGCCCTCCAGATGCTTTGCACTCAGTTCCCATAAGCCCCACCAGAGGCCGGGGATGATGGGGGCTGTAGCCCAAAACATCGGAAGGTACCAGCTGTCTTTTCCTTGCAATAAAATGCAACAGTTGCTGGCAGCTTTGTTGCCTTTTCTTTCTGCACCCCACCTCTGAAAGAACAAACCCCAAGCCCGTATTTATCAAGGGTGAAACTTACAGGAGTAAAGCCCCAGAGTATCCATAGTCAGTTTATCCTTAATGAAGGACCACTTTGGATCTGAGAGATGCTTCTCTAAAAGTTCAATGTTCTGATTCCAAAGATGTAAGAAGCTGGTTTTGGTACATGGTGGTGGAGGAGGAGGAGGAGAAAAAAAAGCACTCTGGACATGCTCAGAAGTTATTTTCATTCCTGTATCCCACAGCAGAGTAAGCACAATAAGTTCTGGGAACTGCAAAAAGAGAATTGGTGTGATGTCTCCAACTTGCGCTAGCATGAGGTGTTGAATTTAGGTGCTTTAATCCTCTTTAAAAAAAGCGGGGTGGAGTTTGTCATAATGTTTACCTAAGAGAAGCAGCAGGCTGGGAATCAGGAAGCAAAATGTTGCGGTTACAAAGTTGTTTTTTCAGACAGAAAAGTGAAGAAGGTCACGCCGTCTTAGGGCTTGTTGCAAAAGACTCATCCAGGCCAGGTACCCCTTTTCGAGTGAGCTGTGGCAGGAGCCCTCGGCCAGAGAAGGCACAGAGGTCTCAGCCTGGACTGGCCCTTGCGGGCCTGGTGTCCTCCTGGAGTGTCAGACTACAAATCCCAGCATGCATAGATGCTGGGATCTGTAGTGCCACACATCCCTTTGTGTTGAGAGTTCTGATCCAACACCACTGGAGCACCAGGTTGGAGAAAACTGCTCTAGCCTCATGTATAACAAGAGCTAGAATGCAAAATTCTTCCATGGTCAGATTTCTGCCTTTCTGGCCAAGCTGGGATAAAAATGAAGCATTTCTTCGCCCATCTAATTTCCAGCTGATTTGGAAGACCGCGGGCACGTGGATTTCTTCCTGCAGACCGTATCTCTAACACATTAAACAAATGTCGTTTGCAAAGCTGGAGCCCAACCAATTCATCTTTGCGGTTCCCCCCCCCCCCCACTCTCTGCTGTGTGTGAATGTTTTGGAAGCAGTTGGGAACGATTCCAAACCATACAGATCAATCAAGATCACGGCACAGATTTCTTTGTTTCATTATTTATTTGCTGCTTGTCTTGGGCGGGGGAATCATTGCAATGCATAATGTACCACATCCCTCCCTCTGCTGAACTGCTCACAGGGGTAAACCTTTCATCGCTGGATCTCCACACATTCCCTTGCTCCCTTTTCATCATCTTTCGCCCTTTTCTGTCTACCCTTCCACCTCCTTCGAGGAAAGATGCACCAAAGAGAATATATATATTCTGTTACTTACAGTGGAAGCACATTATTATTATATTTCTGTACTGCCCATAGCTGAAGCTTTCTGGGTAGTTTACAACAATAACCACAGAAACATACAGCCAAGTCACCCTTCCAGTTTCTAACCAGGCCTAACCCTGCTTAGCTTCCAAAATTAGAAAGGATCAGGCACTTCAGGCTATAGGAAAGCACATGTGAATAAGGAGTGCCGTGTCAGCCCGAAATGGTTCCGTGCACCTGAAGTTCTCTTGGGTTAGTTCTGCTTCGGCTCCTTTAAAACAATTCTGCTTAGCACACCTGAACTGAACAATGTGGGTGCCAATTCCCTTTCAAGTCGGAGGATGCTTATTATTAATCAGCTGGTTCATATTCCACGCTCATCTCAGTGTCAGGTAAAGCTTGTGTAGGCATGTGTATTCAGGGCACAGTTCACACACCCGTCAAGCCTTGTTTGTTGTGTAAAATGCCTCCTTCCAGGCTGCAAGGGGAGGCATTTCAGGGCAGGTGTTTTTCCTGTCCTACCTAGAGATGCCGGGATCCAACCCAGGACCTTCCTCGTGTGTAGCAGGTGCTCTACAACAGAGCTTTGCTGATTTTGCTGCTGCCCAGACCGCTTCCCAACAGTTCCCTACTGGCAAGCTTAGCGAGGCGCCCTTGTGTGAGCGATGCCATATCCCAGTGCACTCCCAGTGGGCTTTTGGGGAAAGGAGAGTGGTAGTCAAAGCAGTGGCCATGAGATGCACCCTGCACCAGCTTTTAATCTCTGCCGTGAACCCTTCGTTGTTGGGGGACTGGCCTCCATTTCCCCCCAGCCCCCAAATTTGAGCTGAAAGTTCTCATCCACGAAGCTTGAGTCCAAGGCTAGTTCTCGCGACTTCAGTTTACAAGCCAAGCCTCACCTGGCAAAACGACAGACAAATTGAGAGAAGCTGCAGGTCTGTTTCCACGTCTCTGTCCTGTGGTTCTTTGGTCCGTTCAGGGATTGCAAGCCAGCCATCGTTAAGATCCCTGACCTGTGTTTTGGTGCAAATCGGGATGCTGCCAAAGGCAAGCTGGACAACAGCAAAAACAAAATACTTGATTGTTCTCTTCCCATGCAATGAGGAGTCGGCCTCCCTTTGGGGATCTGGCGTTGTTGCTTTTTCTTTTTTGGCCCTGCTGGGTTGCGCATCAAGGACAGCTGTTCCCAAACTATTTTCCCCCATGGACCACTGGAAAATTGCTAGGGGTCTCAGCATCCCGTTTAGCCAACGCTTCCTTTTCTGCGAGTCAAAGCACATGCATAACTCATCATAGCTGTTTTTCTTCAGCATGAGAATCACCATCAAAACCAGCACCATATTATGAAAATCTCAGTCCCTAGACCAGGCAGCTGAAAAAGGCCCCTGTCAGTGCTACAAACTTAGGGGAAAATGTGTCGAGCAGAACTCTGTGTGCTCACTGTGTTATCAAAACCTGGCTAGGCCCTTCTTGGCCTTTTCAATAATCTGGCACTGATCAAAAGAGCTGTGATTTCCACTGTCAAAATAATTAACCAAGTGCAGGACCACCAAGTAAAGATACTCTTAACTGTTCCTCAACTTTTCTGTGGACGACCTAAATGCTCTTGCAGGGCTTTTAGAACCTCACTTCTAGGGCTTTATTGAGGTGGAATTCTTCTCCCTCTATTTCTGACACATGCAATTATTTCAACTTACTGGTTCTTCATTAACTAACTGTCAGCATGATGTGTTAAGGTTTTTTAAAAAATGCATTTTTAAGGGGGATGCAGGGTTGCTGCAGAGTGAAATGCCACTCTGCGTGCTATCTTTATTCAGGATGGAAAGTATCGTCCCGCATTTTGCAGCTCAGACTCCACCTCTGCTTTGTACTTGGGTTCTTGTGCAGGGCATCCTTCTTTTAGTTTTACCAGCTTGCCTTCTGAGAAATAAGTGCTTTGTGATTATTGCAGTAGCCATTTTGTGAAAGGGAAAGCCTTCCCCTAAACACTGAAGAAATGGAAATTGTGAAAGATATTGTATATCTTGGCTCAGTCATCAATGCAATGGGAGATTGCAGCCAAGAAATTCGAAGACGTCGGAGGGAACTAGAAAAGCTCATCACGTCTAAGGATGTTTCACTGGAAACCAAGGTCAAAATCATCCATGCTGTTGTACTCCTGATCACAGTGCATGGGTGTGAAAGCTGGACAGTGAGGAAAGCTGATGTGTTTAAAATCCGGTGCTTTGAGAATACCCTGGCCTGACAGAAGGACAAGCCAGTGGGTCCTAGATCAAATCAAGTCAGCTTTTCCTAGAAGCAAAATAGCACAAAACTGAAGCTATTGTACTTCAGGCACACCAAGAGAAGACAAATGGAGAGGACAGTCATGCTAGGGAAAGCCAAAGGCAGGAGACAAAAGGGAGGATCAGGTAGCAGGTGGGTTGATCCCATAAAGCAAGCCACAGCCTTGAATTCACAAGAGGTGGGCAGGGCTGTCATGGGCCGAACAATTTGGAGGGCTCTCCTTCACGGGGTTGGCTTCAGTCGATCATTTGACAGCTCACGGCAACAACAGTGGTTAACATATGGTGCCCAGAAGGCCTTGGCTGCAGGGTGATACAAAAACGCAACAAGCAAACAAGAACCTTCCTCATAGCAGGCATTTGGTGACAACATCCAGAACAGTTACTCAAGATTCCAAATGCGCCCACCATCCCCAAAGGGTGGGTACCCCTGAACAGAAAACGTTAAACATGCCAAGGAAAAGGTATGGGGGCCAAAGCTACAAATTCCTTTGCTTATAAAAGGGAAGTCCTGTTTGTACTTTGGGGGAATCCTTCAAAGGTGCTAACGGGAGCTCCCCTTGAGACAAAAAGAGTAACTTCAGCGTGCCTATTTTTGCTGGGATTTGGAAAAGGAGAGAAAGAGTTAAGCACTCCTGTACTCCGTAGTCCCAAAACTGCTCAGACTTCTCCAGGGCCACTATTTATATAAGAGAAAATATGCATATTAATTGCACCTTGATTCAATTTACATCTGAACTAGTTTGGCCTTATGATTCCAACCTTCAGTCAGTCAGGAAGAAGGGGGCTTTGTAGGCATTGTTCTTGGAGCCGAAGGATTGAAATTGCCTGATTAGCTGAAGAGAAGAAATCAAACCATCACCGTGTGACCCTCTGTTTGAGTGATTGGCCTTCCGGCTTGTGAGGAGGGTTTGGTGAGGGTTATGGCAAGAGGGTTTGGTGCAATTTTGACAGATTAACCTTTCAAAGTTCTCACGCAGGACACTTGGTCTTTGCTGAGACTGTTGCTGCCTGCAAGGAGCACTGAAGGATATGCGTTTTGCTTGTAGTTACTCTTGACCACAAATCCATTTTCCTGGATGGGAGACAAATAGCAAACTGGAACCGTGGCTTTGTGGTCTTTCCCTAGCAGTGGCTAGCATGGTCTGGTGGATTATACACATTTCGCTGCTGGAAGGAGCTGCCTCAAGGAGCCGTGGGAATCTTTCCATGCTGGCATTTGGGAAAAGACTCAGCAGGAATCTACTGGGGATCAGGATTAAGTCTGGGATATCCAGCTGCAGGTTGGGGGGTTGGACTATCAGCTCTGTTTGATTGCTTCCCATTCTGTGGTCATTCTGCGGGCTGCAACGGGGGGGGGGGGGCTCCTGGTGAGACGCCTCCAAGTGACTGACAGCTGTGGGTTCTGAGAACCTCTGTAGAAGGCCCTCTTGTGGTCCTTTTCCTGTGAGAACCAGCCCTTGAAGGGATTTAATGGATCTCCTGGGCAGGAGCGCATGACATGAAGCATGTGGGAATCATCCCTCTCATTTCCCAACAGCATCAGGCCCTCAGGAATCTGTTGCATAGCTGCTTGTCAAGCCATTTGGAGCCAGGAATCATGGCAGATGTTCCGCTTGCAACCCCTTTCCCCCAGCAGAACCGATCATTCTGCAGGAACACCTCACTTTATACACCCCCTTTCCGTGTCGGATCAGGCTCCTGCCAAACAGCTTCCCATCGACCCTGGTTCTCAGCAGTGTCTTGGCAATTTTAGCAGTGGTAGCAGGAAGGGAATGGCCAGGGGCCAGCTCAGCCCTCAAACCTAGGATGTTACCTACCCATCTCAGGTTAAATCCCCCTTTGACACTGCCAGTTCCCTCCCACGGTGGCCGAGAGCTGCAGTGGAATTGCAGGAAGAACAAATGGGAAGAAGGAGCCAGAGCGAGCGAGCTTTTCACAGCCAGCAGGCCCAGAGCTGCCACAGTTGCTGGGAGCCTTCTTTGTGGGCTACTCAGACTTGATAATGGGCTATCAGAACGTTGTAGGGTTCCGCTTTCCCGTTCTCACTCTCTTTGTGCCCTCAGCAACTGCATATCAGGAGCAGATTCAACAAGTAGTGCTTTCTCCATCACTGCATTTCTGTCCCCAGAAAAGTTGCATCCGTTGAAGTCCTGTTATGCAGCCCGCAGCTGTCTCTGCAGGAAAAGGTGGAACCCTGGTTGCCAGTTTAATATTTGTTTATCCAGATCCCTCACCCCCCGCACCCGTGCCTGCAGAAAAAGGGACTTTTATGACTCTCCTAGACGGGAGCAATGAAATGAAATGAGTGTATGTGAAGCGATATTTGACCCGAAAGCATTCAAAGAAGTGCTGAGTGGCATTCCATTTATAAAGGACTAATAAGTCAAAGTGGATGGTTCCCTCTTTCATTGCAAAACCTCCTTCGGGGGGTGCGGGGGGGGGGGAGTCCTGGAGCCTTCGATGCGGTGAAAGCCCAGCTGTAGAACCTCGTTCACGGGAGACAGCGAAGCTTTTTTAAGGAAATGGTGGTGTGTCAGAAATTAGGCATGGTGGAAAATGTTGAGGTTTGCAAAATAAAAATGCTACAGCTTTTCATAGTGGGAGCTCAGTGAACAGCAAGACCAAGAAAACATGGAGAGGGGAAAGTAAATGGGGAAAGGGATGGCGGGAGACCGGAGACGTCTTTCCACAAATGTGTAGCTCACTGTAGCTTCTTTTCAAGGTCACTGGGAAATCATCCGTCAGCCCTTTTCAGACACAGCCTTGAACGCATCGCTGTGTCTTATGTGCAAGGTTTTCCAAACTGCAAATGCCAAGCGCCGGAGGGTAATGCTGACCGGCTGGGATCCCAATCCCAACAGGCATGGAGAGGGAAATGGAACCTTTTCCTTCTCTTCTTCCATCCTGTGGAAACACCATCCTGTGAAGGTGCTGTTTGCTTTGGAAGGGGGAAAACTCCCAGCAGGAGTTTTCACCTCCAAGTAAATACCAAAAATTGGATTTTTGTCAGGGTCACAGCTGGGGTTCTGTGCCCCACACAGATTAGCTGAATAAATATATTACATCAATGTGGATTTTGGAAATGTTCTTATGATCCTAGAATAGTAGAGTTGGAAGGGACCATGAAGCCCGTCGGGTGCAGCCTCCTGCTATTGCAGGACACCAAGTGACACCATCCCACCCAGATGGTGGCCTTGTTTCTTTTTGAATGCCTTCAGTGTGGGGGAGCCCCCCACCTCTCCAGGCAGCTGGTTCCACACAGATCAACACAGATACCTTTCTTTCCATGAGGAGAGTGCTTCTGTTCTGTGCCATCAAGCCCTCTCTGACTTCTGGCTATTCAATGCACGAAAGCCGTGCTAAAAGTCCTATCTTGGAGAGTCCTGCTCGGTGCTGGTAAAAACTCAAGGCTGGCTTCCTCGGTGTAATTGCTCCATCTCATGGTTGCTGGTTGTCTTCTTCTGCCATCACCTTTCCCTAGCATGATTGTCTCCTGCAGTGAATTTTGCCTTCTCATAATGCGCCCAAAGTACAACAACTTCAGTTTTGTCATTCTTGCTGCTGGGAAAGCTCTGATTTGATTTAGAACCCCCGATTTGTCTTTCTGTTGGCCCAGGTTATTCTCAAAACCCTCCTCCAGAACCAGTGTTTGCAATACTGCTGTTTTCTTCCAACAAGGCAAAGGTTTAATGAAACTGCTCACATGCATCAAAGGAATAACTAGCTCAGTTAATTGCTTGAAAGAAAAACAATTAACTGGCATTGGGACAACCCCTCTCAGAATCCAGCCCTGATTGCCTTTCATAATCTGCCTGGTCCTGCAAAGCGAGCCGAGCCAAGAGGAAGTCTGCAAGTGCTTGGGGACCCGGCAACCTTCCCCAGCAGGACTGGCTGTGGGATGCAGAAGAGAAACACTTCCAGGCATGTGCCCGGGGCCCTTCGGGGCGGCCAGACTTCTTCCCTGCTTGCTGCTGCTGACAGAGGTGTCCTCACCAGAACTTGGTCTACGGGCAAACCAGCGTCCAGGGAACCCAGAAGATTCCCACTGCTTCACACATCCCTATGAGCGATTAAGCAAAGGCTTTTATGTAAACACAAGCATCAGGACGGTGGAGTGGCTACCCCCAGCAGGTCCTTTGAGGCTGGTGTGTGCATTACTCTTTTTCCTATAATGCCCCTGAGCCAGGCTACATCAGCGGCATTATGGGATGCATAAACCTTGTGCGCTGCTGCCCGAGCCGTAGGAGGGGCTGCGGCAGCGGCCGTGTGGCTAAGGATGCTGCCCCACTAGGGCCTGGCTTTGGGCCTGGCTTTGCTTGCAGCCCCAAGAGTGGGGAATTTCTTGAGTGAAAAGGGGGAAGCACTGAAGAAATTCCCAAGTTCGGCTTGGGAAAAAGTCCGGGTCTCCGGGGTGGTGCCATGAGAGGGGCTGCATGGGTCTCCCCAGCCCACTCCTCTGAGTCTGTACAAGCCTCTGGAAATCCCCACTTGACATGGGATTAAGAGGGGCCGAGCAGCGGAAGTGGCCAGCGGATTTCGAAGTCTGGCAGTGTTGGCAGATTAAGCTGTTCTCCAGTCCTCCGCATTGTGCCCCGTTTTGCATGCCCAGCCCTGGGGATGAATGAAATCAGCAAGGGGTTGGAAGGGGAGGGGATTACCGTATGGGGCAGACAATGAGCCCAGAAGGCGGGGTGGGGCTCCTCCGACCAGCCAGAGAGGCCTGTGTGTTTGTGCACGCAGACGATGCCAAGCTCTTAATCCTCCTCCTTTAATTACGGGCTGGTGAGGCCGTTTCCTAGAAGTTGAGGGCACGGGAAAGCGGCAGAGGACAGACGGCTGTTTGTCCAAAATGTTGCAAGAAGCGCTTGGAGGAAATGGTCCGAGGGATTGTGCGGAATTGGAACAGAAAGGGAAGCGAGCAGGTCTTGCCATGCTCCCCAGATGGCATTCTCCCTGCGATCTCCCATGCTCCCCTTCCTTTCATCCCTCCTTTTCTCAGCTTAGCCAGCCAGTATTTCAGGAGCACTACCAGACCGGAATGCCAGCGGCCCCCAGATTCTGCAAGCTTCTCCAAGAACGGGTGCAGAATTTCAGACCTGCTAGCCAGATGGGTCATTCAATCAATCAATCA
>JAIXND010000771.1:4760016-4914606 GCA_023646645.1 Varanus salvator macromaculatus | reverse complement strand
CTCCAAAACTGAGTATTTAGGTTCCAGTCTTTCTTCTGATCCCTCACATTGGAAAGATAAGTTATCGTAAAAGAGGATTTTAAAATCCATTAAGTAAAAAAATGCTCGTCCTTACCGTATTTCACCCTGATAGTCTGCACGGCCTAATCGGTCTGATGGAGGTGTCATGACAGGTGTGACTCTGAAAGACACAGTGTGGAGCAACATCTGAACCAGCTCATCAGGGCACGGGGACAGTTCGGTTCAGCCTTACCCCTGACATGCTAGGATTTTTCTTTTCTTACAAGTGACGAAGGTTTGATTTTTAGGCTGGCGCATTCTGTTATCTGGACCGCCACCTCGCAGCCCCAGAAGGGCCGGCCATTGGATTAAGGGGGTCCTACAAGCAGCCCTGGAATTGGAAGCTCTACCTGCAGGAATGCAAATCTCATTTATTACTGCATATGATTTCATTGGGTATTCCTTTGCGGTGCTTATATCCCGCCTCATGGGAATTGCAGGAATGCAAGAAGAGAATATTATCGATTTCAAGCACCCTTGAGCCAAAAAAGCTGTCCAAGCAGCTTACAAAGATAAGTAGCGTGCCAGTCCCTGCTCTTGGACTTCGAATTGAAAAGACACAGCATGCAAGGAGCAAGGGACAGGGAGGGAAGAGGAAAAAAGCAAGCTCAGGCACCAGTTCTTCAAGGCACAGTCCAGATAATGAACTGTTGGGAAGGAAACTGTCTGAGGGAAAGGAGCAACAGAGAGAGGGTGGGCCAGGAGTAGAATGGCCATGCTTCTTTTCTTCTCGCTCCTTTTTGAGAATTTCCTTCAGCCTGAGGGGCGAGTTCTATTTGGGATGGGTCTCAGGGGCTGGGGCTGCTTTGGCCAAAGGCAAAAGGAACAAGTTTGAAAAATAATCCCAAAATACCAGCATGATTTGGTTAAACCTCTCCCTCCAGTCCCTTAGCAGCGCATTTCAGCCTTTCAAGGATATCGCAGGATCGGTGAATGCAGCTGGGGCACTCGCAAGTGATCAGAGATGCGGGGAAAGCAAGGGAGCCGGACAAGGAGCTGCGGCCTCTTGGCAGCCCTCAGAGGGCCGCTTTGGCCCTCAGCTTGAGCTTCTGCACCCCTGATTGTCTCCCCACTTCAGTTCTATCCCTGAACGGTGAGGTTCATGTCTCCAGCACCTTCCCTTTTCCTCCTGCTTAACATTTGGTGCAGCAGAATCAGGCCCCCTGTGCCCACAGTGGCTCCCCTGCATTCTGTTTCTCTCTCAACCCAGGAGGCCTTTCTCCCCAAACTGGAACATGTTCTCCCCACCGGAAAGGGATGTGAGTGGATCAGGTCTCCTGGGCTGCAGATCTGTGTAATATTTTGTTGCATAATGAGGGCGCCTGTTCTGGAGGGCCGAGAACACACGCCTGAGAAGCGCCTGCCCTCCGGGTCACTGCCGTTCTCCCAAAGCATGAATCCATGTTGCTGTTCCAGGAATCTTTTATTTAGGGCCTGGTTTCCTTCCATCTGCCTCTGCTGCTTCCAGCTGGACTCTTCCTGGACTACGTTTTTCAATCAGGAGTTCATTTCCAGGATGAGAGCCACCCAGAGTTCACATCTGTGTGGCAACTGCCGATCCGATGATACTCATTTTTCCAGCATGGTACCAGTTTGAGGGTCTTGCACCTTGTAAATCCATGCCGGTTTTTCCACACAGTTTTTCTCTCTCCCATTGCACTTCCCAACTGCATTTCTTGCTGTTTTAGTGCCATCAACCGGGCATAATCTGAGTGTTGCATTGCAGCCTGTTTTACAACAGGGTGGCAGAACTAATAGGCACCCACCCAGCAAGGAATATCGAAGCATCGGGCCCCAAAAATGAATCCCCCCCCCCAATGCTTCTTCACTTTCTCCCTGCTGAGGAGGAAGGATGGATTGGCTAGGTAGGCTCCATTATGTCCACGTTTTGTGGATTGTCGGGCAGCATTTGTTCTGTTTTCCGCTCATTGAACCGGCTTTGCTCAAATGCCTTCATACACATTTGCGTATTTTGTGCAGCTGCACACAACTACTCTTTTGAAAATGTGCACGTCACTCTAAATGAACTCCCGCATATGAATTGCCATGCTTTAGTCTATGGGTTGAATGGCGCGGTTTTTATTTCCCATATTCTTCCGTGCCTGCATTTGTGAACAAAATCAGACAGCAAAAGAAAAATCTACATGCCTGTGGAATAGCTGCCACTCAGGAAAAGCCAGACCGCTGCAGAACCCAGGGGTGAGAAGCACAGATCTCCAAACGCAATCGAATCCTTCGCTGGCCACTTTGCTCCCCCGCAGAAGGAGCACGGCTCCAGCTTCGCACACGGCTTCTCACCCTCATGCTGCAGCTGGTGGCCAGAACACCAGTGCACATCCCCAAATGGCCACGTGTCACACGCCACATCCACTTTAACACGCTGAGAGACATGCCTGGAATGGCCTCTCGGAGGTGGGGATGGGGCCCTCGTCTTGCGTCAGCTGCCTGCATGTGTGGCATGCGCTCCAGGCAGCACGATTCCACTTCGAGTGATGGCCTGGTCCCAGCTCTGTTCTTAAGCCACAAGCCACACTTATCAGCTGCACTTTATTGCACGTCGTCAAGTTGACCCTCTGACTTGCCGCAACCCTATGAAGGAGAGCCCTGCAAGAGGCCCTGTCCTCGACAGCCTGGCTCGGCTCTTGTAAACGCCAGACTGTGGCTTCCTGTGTAGAGCGGATCTCCTGTTTTGTCACCACCTTCTGCCTTCGACTTTCTCTAGCCCTTCTCATGAAGGGGCCAAGCTGCCACAGCTTCACTTTCAGCGTTTCTACTTCTAGGGAAACTTCTGGCTCGATCTGGTCTAGGACCCCCTTGCTTGTCTGTCTGTCTGTCGGGCCAGGGTATTCGCAAAGATCTCCTCCAGCACCGTGCTCCAACCACATCCTTCCTGCCGGCTCCCTTCCCTCTCCAGGGAACAGAGGTGCTTACGGCCATTCTCCCCAAGCACTCAGGCAGGCTCTGAGAGTAGCCCAGGGGCACAGATGAAGGTGAGGGCTGGGAGAGGACCTCTCAGGGTCAGATGAACCCCCGCGATGTCATGTTGGGAGGGGAGGAAGTGCCAATTAGAAGAGGGATGTAGAAAAAGGAGGCAGCCTCACTTCCAAACGGGCCCTTCAGAAGGGATCCGGCCCAGACCTATTCAGAAGGAGGGCTCTGGAAGTAGTTGTTTAGACTCGGTTCAGCGAAGCGCTTTGTGCATGCTCGGAGCTACATTCTGTGGTGATTGTTGGGTGTCCTTTGGTGAAAAAAGAGCTTTTGCAAAGCAATGGTCTGTTGCCTTGAATGTGCGAAGGAAAGGAAAAAAGTGGGATTGGGTTGTGCACCCGGTTTTCCTCCCTTTGCACATTCAAGGCAACAGACTGTATCTGTCTTAAAAGCCTGCTAGTCCAGAGAGGACCAAATGAGCATCATAATTGTACATGCAAAAACCTGGCTATGTTTACATTAGCTGCAAGCAGAGACAGCTGGTTTTTGCATACAAGTCTCCCTGCGTGGGCTGCGTGGAATGTCCATTTTTGTGTGCATGTGCTTATGGCCCACACACCCTCTCTGTGTCTTCTGTACATTTCTGCACATGGGTTAACTGTCCAAAGTTGGAAAACGAGAATCCTGAATTGGTGCCTTCCGGAAAACAGGGAAGACAGTCTTCATATTGCTCTCTGCCGTGACTCTTTAGAGTCCAAGTGGAATCATTTGAAGCACGGCTGTTTCCCTCCGGCACACTTGCAACCGTCCTTCTTCCACCGAGTCTTTCGTTAATGCTCTTGCTTCTTTCCAGTTCCCTTCCCTTCACTCAGTCCCTTGATACCTGCATAGACTCTTCGGCCAGGTTCGTTTTTACCAATGGCGAATAGCCCAGGTGGGTCATACTCATTTTTGTGCAGCCCCTGAAGGCATCCTCTTTCAAGGGCAGATTTCACACATCTGCTTCAGTCAAGGCTGCGGAGGCAGTGGAATTAGCACACAACAGATCCATGGCTTTCAGAACGCCTTTATTCCTGGAATGCGCCAGGCAGACTTAGACGAGAGCTCTGCATTCCGCTGTCTCTGATCTGCGTGTTTGTCGTCATGCTCGCTGCTCGGTTTTGCTTGTCAGGATCAACAGAGCTTATGCAAAGCTGACTGCTTTTCATCCAAGGGAAAAGGCACGTGAACTTCTTGTAAGGGGGCGTCCTCTTCGGACCCCTCTCCCCAAGAAAAAACTCTGCAGGGTTTTGATATTCTAAGTGTGTGTGGCTGAAACAGTTTGATCGGAAGGTGATTCACCCTGGATGGTTTTTGAAAGTGTGGATGGAGCATTACGAACTCTCTTCACCTCCACTGGTGGGGAAGTAGCCCCTGGCTACCTACCCTGTTCCAAAGGCAACCTCAGTGCAAGGGAAGTGGCCACCCCTCCCCTAAAGAGTCTGGGGTCTGGGCAGCCAAAGGGCTCCCTTTTCCTCCAAGGCCCTGATCCGCCTTCCTTATCCCTTTGGAATCTGGAGTGGGTGGGGGTTTGCAGGCAGAGACTTTTGTTGGCAGCCCCCCGCTCTTGGAATTCTCTGTCTTGGAAGCCCCAGGAGATCACCTTTTAAGAAGGCAGGACGAAAGGGGTTTGTTGAAGCATGTCTTCTTCAGCGGAGTTAAAAGTTGTCATGGTTGGGCCCTGGTGAAGACTCACGGTGCCTCTGCAGGCTCACTGCAGACCTGCCTCGACTGATTGATCCAGATTTTCAAAATGAGTGAAAGCCCAGGCATGGGGGGACTGCAGCAGCACATCTGTCAGAGCTCCCAGTTTGGGGGGGGGGGTAGGGTTAGGGGCATTGGCTTGTATGCTAAAGCTGCCAGCCCAGTATTCCCCAGTATACAGTCACTACCATCTCCAGGTCAAATCTCTGCGTGCTTAAAGGGACAGGAGCAGTGGCACTGCTCATCTGGAAAGACTGGGTTGGGGCAGGCCAGCGTGGCGATTCCCATCATGCTTGGCTGTGGAGAAGTCACGCAATCACAGAATCAGAATCACAGAATCGTAGAATCACGGAATAGTGGAGCTGGAAGGGGCCAGAGGGCCGTGGGGTCCAACCGCTGCTCCGTGCAGGACCATCCCTCTCAGAGGGCTGTCCAGTTGCATCCTGAATGCCTCCAGCGTGGGAGAGCCCCCCACCTCCCCGGGTCATGGGTTCCATCGTTGTATTGCTGCAAGAGGCAGGAACTTCTTCCCAATGTCCAGCTGGAACCTGGCTTCTGTATCTTGAGCCCCTTACTCCATGTCCTGCACAGACGAGATTCAGTCCTCCCTCTTTGTGACAGCCTTTCAAGTCCTCAGAGTGCTCCTGTATTGCCCCTCAGTCTTCTCTTCTTGAAGCCCAGTTCTTTCCATCGCTCCTCATGGAGCTTTGCCTCCAGTCCCTGAATCCCTCTCGTTGCCCTCCTATGAACCTCCCCAGCTTGTCTGCATCTCTCTTAAACTGTGGTGCCCAGAACTGGATGCAGGACTCCAGGTGAGGCCAAACCAGTACCATATTTTTTGCTCTATAAGACTCACTCCCCTCCCCCTCAAAAGTAAGGGGAAATGTCTGTGCGTCTTATAGAGCGAATATGTGTGTGCAGTAAGTCTGTCAGATGTGCAGCCCATGAGGAAGTGATGGGGAACATGCCTGTGATTATGTGCCCATTTGATTCAGAATACTTTTTTTCTTGTTTCCTCCTCTAAAAACTAGGTGCATCTTATGGTCAGGTGCGTCTTATAGAGCGAAAAATACGGTACTCTCTCTCCAATGCTTCTTTCTCAAGGCTTGACATGGCCTTGCTGGGAGAGCAAGAATTCCCAGTGGCTGGTAAGGCTGCTTTTTGTCTAAAGCTGATGGAGGATCTCCAACTTTCAGGGTAAGGGGGACTGCCTCTGGAAAGGGGTTTGGAAAGCTTCACACACACACATGCTAGACCCCAAGCAGTCTCTGGGATCCTGATATTATGCAAGAGAGATTCTTGAAATCCAGTGCAACGGGGTGGGGAACAAATCGTTGGTTTCTCTGTTTTACCGCTCTAATCCACCCACAGCTAGCAATCTCTGGGCAGTTTTTAACCAACAATTAAAAAAAAAAAAACACCCTAAGATTCCATAGAACAGTTCAAACAATAAAAGAAAATAAAAGTACTTACAAGAATAAAATACAATGCAAACTCAGAAATAGCACAGGAATGGACAAAACCCCTGTAAAAACCTTGGCCGAAGACTGAAATGCCTATGGGAAAATAAAGGTTTTTGATATACTCCAAAAAGATCATGTGGGTGGACCTCTTTGGGAAGATTATTCTATAAGTGGGGTGCCACCACTGGGAAGTCCCTCTCTCTTGTAGATGCCTGCCCATCATCATCATCATCATCGGCAAAACATTATTTGCATTTCTAGACCGCCCCATAACCAAAGCTTTCTGTGCAGTTTACAACAGTGCATAAAATAAACCAATAAAATACAATACAGATATCATGAAAGCTAAACAATGAATGGAAAATAATGGAAAACATCCAGTACAAACAAAATCTCTGAGCACAGCTGAGAGAATAGCAAGGGGTCTTTGAGGGGGCTGGAATTGGACCTCTCTTCCTGAAATGGAGGCACCGCAAACTGGATGGAGAGCTTCCAGGAGCCAGAAAAGCAAGCCCCATCCTTGATATGTGGCTGCCCAGAGAGCACCCTCCACACATGCTCAGATGAGGAAGACCTTCCTCCCAGGCGCTAGTAGCGTGTTTCCCCACTTCGCACTTTCAGAAGAACATTCCGTTCTTCAGCAAAGCTATCTATTCTCCAACATAGATCCAAAAAGCGCAAACAATAAGCACCGACAAAGAATGAGTCTCTGAGCATGCGCAGAGTGAGTTGCTGAACCCAGTCTAGCAAGTCTTTCTGAGAACCCTCCTCTTGAGTAACCCCAGGGCCCATCCATCTGGCCAGCCTCTTAGCTGTACGTAGCCCATCTAGTTGGCTAGGCCTTCTCTCCGGGTGCCGCGTCGTGGGGGCAAGAGTCAGGCCAGGCTCGGCCAGCTCCCGGAGCTGCTCCCCCATGCCCGCTCCCGGCAGTGGCAGGTCCCGGCATCACAGGTCAGTGGAGGAGGCCAGTCTTCGCATGCAGGCGCTTCTGGATTCAGCCCTGGGCCACCCAGCTGTCCATTGGAATTCGGGAAGGAGAGGCCGGAAAGCCGGAGAGAGCCACGGCCCGTCTGGCAGGAAAGACAGATGCTCTTGCTCGTGTGAGGCAGCTCTGCATGTCAGAAAACAGGGTGCCGTTGTGGCTAGCTGGAGATCGCATCCGTCTTCCGGCCCTTCCTTGCTCCTCCTGCATGTTCGGTTGGCACGAAATACCAACGTGTTATTTTTGCATTGAGGTCAGTGGAGCAGCGATCCAGATTTATCGTTGAGGAAGAGCCGAACCCAGCCAGACCCTGGCATAAATCCCGAGCGAGGATGTGGTGAATCATTTGTCTGCATCTGGTGTGAAAGCGGGCGAGCCGAGCGCTTCTCCTCCCCGAACACAGCACGGTGTCTGGGGCACACAGCCAGTCTCCCGTCCTCCCCTCCCCGTTTAATTGCTCTGGAGTGAATCAATATCCCCAGCAGGGCTTGGGGCTTTGTTCAATTGTCTGTCAAAAGAAAAGGAGGAAATCGTATGGGGAGAGGCGTAAAAAGAAGATGGCATTTAACCAGCACTCGGGTTACGATCCCAAGCCGCATCTGAAGCATTTGCCACTCGCAAATTGCCAAAAAGAGAGGACAAAAGGGGAGGCACGGTATGTGCTGCTTCAGGGAGCCGGGGGACCAGTCCCTGCTCAGCCACAGAGCTGACTGGGTGCCTTGGGGCCAGTCTCTTGACCCTCAGCCTAACCTACCTCACAGGGTCGTTGTGAAGGTAACATGGAGAGCAGGAGGAGGTCTTGCTGTGAGTCTTCCTGGGTTCTTTGCAAGAGGAAACAAAGGGGGCGTCCATGAAACGATTGATAAAATAATAAAATAATGGATTCGGTGCATGCAAATTAGAAATGAGTATTGCGGCTAAAAGAGAAAAGCGGCAGATCTTGCCACGGGTTATGACCAGGGTCCTAGTGTACCTTGCTCAGTCTGCTGCTCCGGGGCTCCTGGCGGGCACCGTCGGGGCCCAGATCTCCCTTCCAGGGGGGATCTTTATCTGTAAATCAGACTTGGATTAGGTAGTTCTTCAGAAATATAAAGTTAGTCCTTTCATGGCCCCAGCTTGAAATACTCTCCACTCATTAGAGACTGCTGGAAAACAAGCATTTTTGCTTGTTTTTCTTATCAACATTTTATCAAAAGGCTTCACCGCCGCTTCCCTCCCCTGCCCTTGCCTCTCTTTAAAATGCAGTGGCTGTGAAGCCGTTCATCCAGAGTTAAAGGCAAATGATAGCATGCAAGCATCATTAGCCGCTGACTCTGGGCACGATCCGTCAAACCAAGGGAAACTGCATTAACGCCCTTGGCTCATTTCCACACACATCCCTCAGTGTTCAGCCCATGCCTCCGAGGGCAAAGAAAAGGGGAGGGAGAGAGAGAGAGAAAGAAAGAAAAAGAGAAAGAGGCACAAAGGTTTAGATGCAAAAAAGCTCCTAGACACACATGCCTTCTCAGAATTCCTAATTGCATGAATCACTCCTCGTTTCGGTTGACCCCAGGTAACTGAATGAAGGCGTATTTCCCTGGGTTAAAGACCAGCCTTAAAAAATAGAATGGGCTCGTTTTTGCGGGGGGTGGCGCTGGAGGCTCAGGAGAGCAAAGTTACT
Source organism: Varanus salvator macromaculatus (assembly GCA_023646645.1). NCBI lineage: Eukaryota > Metazoa > Chordata > Lepidosauria > Squamata > Varanidae > Varanus > Varanus salvator. The sequence continues at coordinate 4,905,770 of JAIXND010000771.1, read as the reverse complement.
GTCTGAGCGGCTTACCTGGAAAATCTCCACTTCAGGCTGCATTTCACTCACCAGGTGACCAAGATCTCCACCTTCTCCCAGTTCCATAAGAGGAGAGATAGCAACACTGATTTCCCTTACAGGGTGAAAGTAGGCATGGCTGCTTGTCTCGCTCTCCCGAACGTGGCAACCCAGCGGGGGCATCCCAGGAAGCCGACGGGCGGTAGCCGAGGACAGAAGGATGCGCGTCTTTCTTCGCAGAGTGTATAGTGGCCAGATTGGTTGCTAGATCTTCCATTTGGGCAGCTTTAAAAGGGGACTGCAGGTGGTGCAGTGGTTTAAACCGCTGTGCTGCTGGGCTGGTTGATCGAAAGGTCGCCGGTTCGAATCTGCACAATGGGGCGAGTTCCCGTTGCTCCGTCCCAGCTCCTGCCAACCTTGCAGTTCAAAAGCATGCAAATGCAGGTAGATGAAAAGGTACCACTTTGGTGGGCAGGTGCACTTCAGTTCCATGCACTTCGGTGTTTAGCCATGCCGGCCACATGACCATGGAGACTGTCTGCAGACAAACTCCGGCTCCCTCGGCCAGGAAACGGAGATGAGCACCGCCCCTAGAGTCAGGCATGGCTGGACGTAACGTCAAGGGGAAACCTTTACCTTTACCTTTAAAAGGGGACTGTTCAAATTTAGGGAGGGGAAAGCTATCCATGACTGCCAGTCCGGATGGGTCTCTGCTGCCTCCAGTAGCAGGGGCGATCTGCCTGTGTATACCAGGTGCTGGGGAATGTGGGTAGGGAGGTGCTGTTGCATTCACTCACGTCTTGCTTGTGGGTTTCCCATGGGCATGTAGTTGGTCACTGTGACTGGAGTGGGGGAACCACAGCCTGATCGAGCCCGGCTTCTCGTATGGTTGCTGAGGGGTTCTCAGGCCAGGAAAAATGCCCATAATTGAAAAATGCCCATAATTGAATTAAAAAGCCCAGCCACTGGAGTTCTGTTACATGCAAACATCTGTCAGGGAGGGACCACTGGTCCCTGGTGGACCCCAGTCTTCGCATTCAGGTAACCCCAGGTTGAATTTCTGGCATCGCCTCATTTTTTTTTTAAGAGCAGGTAGTGGAAGATGAGGGAGACCCTTGCAAGAGACCCTAGTAAAGTGATGCCAAGCAGAGTAGTTTGGAGGGACTAGTTTTAAAGAAAGACATGAACTGCTCCAGTCTGGTGAAAGAGACATCCCAATGGTTAACAAGGCAGCGTGATCATGACGTGGGCTTCCAAGAACACAAGCACAAGGGAGCCAGGCCTGCATCCATGGACCAAAATGTTTGTCGTCGTTACATGCCATCACGCCAACCCCTGTATAGGGTGACCCTATGAATGAGAACCCTCCAAAATTCATGTCCTGGACAGCCCTGCTCAGCTCTTGTATGCTCAGAGCTGCGGTTTCCTCGATGGACTCGATCCACCTCCTATTTGGCCTTCCTCTTCTTCTGCCTTGGACTTTCCCCTGTGAGTCCTGCCTTCTTGTAATGTGCTTGAAGAACGACAGCCTCAATTTTTCATCGGTTTTGCTTCTGGGGAAAGATCTGGCTTGCTTTGATCAAGGCCCCCTTGTTCAGCTTTCTGTCAGTCCAGGGTATTCTCAAAGCTCTCCTCCAGCACCATGTTTCAGGTGCATCAATATGTAGCTGCAAAAAGGGAAGAGCGGATGAGGGACACAAGGTGAGGGGGCAGAGGTGTTTATGATCTGATTGGCAGAAAGTCAGCCCTGGGATGCTATTTTAGTGGTCAGCATGCTTGGGAATTAGTTGGGCTTTATGTTAGAAGGGATGAGTTATGATAAGAATTCTGAAATGGTGACCTCACACTCTTGAGTGGCTAAATGGGATTAGAACTGTAAGGCCCTTTTTGTTTCAAAAGTGCCGTTGTTTCGCATTTATGCTGAATTTGCCTCATGCACGAAGTGGAGTACAGATTCAGTCAGGTACCGCCGAGCCGATATTGTCTATTAAAGAGCCCGTTGGTCCCTCTCTACCCACCACATGCCCTAGACTTCTTTGATGCTGTAAAGATAAACTCACGGATATCTGCTTCAGTTTTCCACCAAAGAACCTGCCTGATTTGTCCAGGATGAGATGCTTCTGAGTCAGCAGTGGGTTCTTCATTTTCCATAGCGGAGGTTCTGCAGTGGTGTGTTTCTCTGTCTTTAGTGGCCCTGACGGCACACGACCCTAAATTCACCACATCGCCTCACAACACCCATCTCAGTGTCTGCAACTCCTCCTTTATCATTTTAAGGTTCTGATCAGGTAGATAACCAAGTTCCAAAATTTGGTTAGCACTTTTCCCCTTCCCCCCTCCCCCCTTCCCCCTCCTCTTCCCCCTCCCCTTCCCCACCCACCTTCCAACTTGCCTTTTGCAACAGCCTCCCTTATGAAGAGATCTCAAAAGCCTGCATGGTTTTTTGGGGGTTTTTTTGGGGGGGGGGGCAAACTTTTGAGTTGGCTTAGGAAATGCATTATGATGGGTTATGGAATTGCTCTTATAGCCAGCACTCTTGCTGTTGTTTTGCGGGTGTGCGTTTTTGTGTAAACAGAGAGGCAGTTATCTCAGCAAATTGGTAGTACACCCAGCCACCCAGCTGGGGCCACATCTCCAAGCAGCCCTGGTTGCCCCCTCCTCTGGCAATAAAGTTTTTAATTGCATAACATTGCAATAACATAACATTTAATTGCATTAATTAAATTGCATTTCAATTGCTAGAGGCAGATTGGTAGTCTGTCCAAGCAAAGACTTGAAAGAGACTTCAGTTAGTATGTCTGGGTAAGAGATGGTGTAACTTGGTGTCCTGCAACAACAGGGGGTTGGACCTGATGGCCTTCATGGCCCCTTCCGACTGTACAAGTCTCTTCTATGATTCTGTGAGACAACCTTGGCTGCAGAACTGGACTTAAGATTAACATGAATCCACGCTCTTCAGGAATAATGGACACATCATCAAAAAGAGACTGGATCTCATGGATGGTGGAGGGACTGGGAAAACTTCCATAAGGGGAGCAGCAGTCATTCAAGGTGATCCTGGTGGAAGATCTTTCACATAAAACAGCAGACACATTCAACCTGACTCTGGTTAGTGTTGCACAGAGGAAGGATGTGGTCATCCACTTCTGAATTTTCTTGCCTCAAGAACCCTGCGATGAAACACAAAATAATGCCAGAAGAAGAGATTCCCAGGCTGGAAGGGCAAAGGACAAATGGGAGCAACAGATCAAAGCTGAAAGGGAGTCTAATGACCGGCATGCAGAGATTAAAGGAAAGTCTGATGCTGCACCACACATACAACTGGGACATGGAGCGTAAGAAGTATAAGAACATAAGACATTGTTAGTATAATGGGGCACAAGAAACAAGGCAAACTGGAAATTGTAAAGCAAGAAATGGAAGGAATGAACATCACGGTACTTGATGTGAGCAAAGTAAAGTGAACTAAAAGGGACATTTTCAATCAGACAAACACAGTGTTTTCCTCTGGGAATGACGAACTCAGAAGAAATGCAGTGGGCCTCATGCTGAGACAAGATGTGGCACAGGCGGTATGAGGCTGTAAGGCAAAATCCAATCAGAATGTGTGGAAAACCTATCAAAATAACCATCGTTCAAGTCTACACTCCAACAACAGATGCTGAAGAAGAAAATTCATTTATTTTTATTTATTTAATTTTTTTTTATATGCCATCCCAATACTATCAAAATATAGTATTTTGGTATAGTATATAGTATTATAAAAGGGACTGCAGGTGGCGCAGTGGTTTAAACCGCTGTGCTGCTGGGCTGGTTGATCGAAAGGTCGCCGGTTCGAATCTGCACACGGGGTGAGCTCCCGTGCGCCGTCCCAGCTCCTGCCAACCTTGCAGTTCGAAAGCATGCAAATGCAAGTAGATGAAAAGGTACCACTCCGGTGGGCAGGTAACAGCGCTCCGTGCACTTCGGTGTTTAGTCATGCCGGCCACATGACCATGGAGGCTGTCTGTGGACAAGCGCTGGCTCCCTCGGCTAGGAAACGGAGATGAGCACCGCCCCCTAGAGTCAGGCATGACTGGACGTAATGTCAAGGGGAAACCTTTACCTTTACCTTTACCTTATAGTATTATAGTATATGCCGTCCCAAAATATCAAAACCTTCTATACAGGTCTTCAAGAGGAAATTGATAACACATCAAAACAAGACATGCCGCTAATTCTAGGTGATGGAAATGCAAAGGTAGGAAGCAAAACAGAATCAAGTTGGAAAAATTGGCCTACGTAGGTGTAAGAAACAAAGCAGGAGAATGATGCATAGAGTTTTGTGAAATCAGCAACTTGTTCATCGCAAACACAGACTTCAAGGAAGTGCTCAGATGCTTGTACACATGGGCATCACCAGACAGCTAATACAAAAGCAAGACTACATAATTGGAAGCAGAAGGTGGAGAGCCTGCATTCTTGCTGCCAAAACAAGGCCAGGAGCGGATTGCAGACATGAGCATCAGCTCTTAATTTCAAAAATCAGAGTCGAGCTAAAAGGGATCACAAACAGAAACATATAGTGCCAAAATACAAGTTAAGTGAAATCCCAGAAGAATTTAAAGTCCACATAAAGAACAGATTTGTATTGCTCAGTTTAATTGACCAGGAGCCAGAAGAACTGTGGACTGCAACTAGAGTCATTATTAGAGAAGAATGCCAGAAGAATATTCCTGTAGCAACAAGAAAGAAAAAGTCTCTAGGGATGACAGAAGAAACACTCACAGTTGCAAAGGACAGGCAAGAAACAAAAGCAAAAGCTGGCAGACGTAGGGTCCGAATGCTGAATGCATCTTTGCAATGACTATAACATAGCGACAAAAAGAAGTATTAAAATGAACAGTGCGAAGAAATAGAAGAGGGGAAAAAGAGACCTCTTCCAGAAGATCCAGGAAATCAAAAGAAAATTCAAACTTGGATTAGACATGCTAAAAGACAGACAAGGGAACATAGTATACAAGAGAAGATGGAAAGGATATACAAAAGAACTACACAGAAGATATGAAACGATGACGGACTCCTTCAAAGCAGAATCGTAGGAAGAAGAACCTACAATATTAGAATGCCAAGTGAAAGCTTCTTTGTGAAAGGACTTGCAAAGAATAAAGCAACTGGGGTAGGTAGGATACCAACAGAAGTATCCCAAGCGCACTGAAGAATTTCAGAAGATGATTGGTCTATGGTTGATTGTGACTGTGTGGATCACAAGAAGCTTTGGATGGTCCTGAATGAAAACGGGTTCCCTCAGCATTTGATTGCCTGATGCATACCTCTGTCATGGACAAGAAGCTATTGATGGCATCACAATTCCAAGTAGGCCATCAGAATAGGTGGTGTGCCAACATAACCAGTGAGAAACAAGACCAGCGCCTCTTGCGCCACATTCCACATGTGCGCATGCCGTGCGGGCAGGTTTGTGACAGAAAGAAAAACAAGGATGTCCCGAATCAAATCCAGCCAGAACTTTCCCTAGAAGCAAAAATGGCAAAACTGAGGCTGTCATAATTTGGACACATCATGAGAAGACAAGACTCCCAGGAGAGGACAATCATGCTAGGAGAAGTCGAAGGCAGAAGAGGAAAGGGAAACCGAATAGGAGATGGATGGACTTCATCCAGGAAGTCACAGCCTTGACCTTGGAAGAACTGAATGGAGCTTATCATGCATAGGACTTTTCAGAGGGCTTTCATTCGTGGGGCTGTTGCTGTAACAGCAACAACAATCCTAGCTTGGCTGAGGAGATGACTTATCGTGCAACACTGTTAGGAATAAAAGGTAACGGTAAAGGTTTCCCCTTGACCTGAAGTCCAGGCATGCCTGACTCTCGGGGCGGTGCTCATCCCCGTTTCCTGGCCGAGGGAGCCAACGTTTGTCCGCAGACAGTCTCCGTGCTCATGTGGCCGGCATGACTAAACACCGCAGTGCACGGAGCGCTGTTACCTGCCCACCGAAGTGGTACCTTTTCATCTACTTGCATTTGCATGCTTTTGAACTGCAAGGTTGGCAGGAGCTGGGATAGAGCAGTGGGAACTCACCCTGTTGTGCAGATTTGAACCGGCGACCTTTTGATCAACCAGCCCAGCAGCACAGTGGTTTAAACCACTGCGCCACCTGCAGTCCCCTGTTAGGAATAGGTCCCTCTAAATTTAGTGAAAATTCAAATACATATGCACTAAAATGCAAATAAAAATGCACAGGATCTGGGTGTGCTTATTCCTATTTCAAATTATTGTGTTATATTTTATTTATGAATGTATACTTTATATGTTGCATTCCAGCAACAACTCAGGGTAGCTCATTAGAAAAACATGTAATGATGAAACTATTTCAGGCAAAGAGCAGCAGTGCCAAAACCAAATAACAGCCCTCAGAAAAGCCGCTGCTGCAGCAGGGAAGGGGAAGGAACAGCTGCATAAAGGACGGCTTCAACAAACCCCTTTCATCCTGCCTTCTTAAAAGGTGATCTCCTGGGGCTTCCAAGACACAGAATTCCAAGAGCGGGGGGCTGCCAACAAAAGTCCCTGCCTGCAAACCCCCACCCACTCCAGATTCCAAAGGGATAAGGAAGGCGGATCAGGGCCTTGGAGGAAAAGGGAGCCCTTTGGCTGGCCAGACCCTTTAGGGGAGGGGTGGCTACTTCCCTTGCACTGAGGTTGCCTTTGGTACTGGGTGGGTGGCCAGGGGCTACTTCCCCACCAGTGGAGGTTGCTGGTTCCATGGTCAGTGGAACTAAGCATCCCCTCCAGATTTTACTCAGAGCTGAATCATATTTCCCCAGCTCAGCAGCAAGGATATCTTCTTTCCAGTTCACTGTAAAATCTGGAGCAGATAAACAGCCTTGTTGATGCTGGAACTTTAACTCTTCCCTGATCACAGCGGTGCTCCAGGAAACATGACGTGCCCCATCCAACCTTTCCCCAGCAGCACGGGGAAGGGTTGGACGGGGCTCTTTTTGGTCCATCCAATTGCTGTCTGGCGGGGCTGCAGCCACAGCAGTGGGGTGGCTGTGGTGCGGGCAGCAGGGTGGCAGTGGTGAGGGCAGCGAGGTGGCCGTGGTGCGGGCAGCAGGGTGGCCGTGGTGCGGGCAGCGGGGTGTCCGTGGTGCGGGCAGCGGGGTGGCCGTGGTGCGGGCAGCACATGAGGGCTGCACAACTGGCTCTGTGTGGAGCCTGCGCATGTTGCCCTGCCCAGAGTTAGGGCTTTGAAGGCAAAAACCAATACCTTGCATAGGAGACTGGGAATGAACGGGAGGCAAGACAACTGAAGTCCTGTTGGCACGCTGGGGACCAGTAACTGAGCACCCATTAACAGCCTGATCAGGGATTTTGTCCCAGGTGATGTTTTCAAGGGGAGCCTCATGCTGAGGTCACTGGAGTCATTTAATCTGGCGGTAACTGGAAGATCCATCACTGGCAGATTTTGGGTCTCTGTGCTGTTTACAGGGAAGGCCAAAAGCTGAGAGAGTGAGTGGAGACCCATGCCACCCGCGGCCCCTGGGTCGAATCTCGCATCAATTATTTATCCTCAAACAAAAGACTGCTCTTTGCACCCTGGTCAACCGGCCTCACAGGGTTGTTGTTGTTGGGAAAAATGAAGCTATATAAGTCACCTGGAGTTCCTCGCAAGAGGGAAAAAAGCGGGATAAAATGTAATGCAATAATAATAATACTGTGTTGATAATAATGTGGACCTACCTTACAGGACTAATTCAGGGACTGAGGAACTCTGAGCTGTGAAATACTCTGAAGTTAAAGGGAAATTGCAAATATTTCCTGAGAGCCAGTGCAGGGATTAGAGGTCAGGGCACTGTGAGCTGGGGATGCCTTAACATTGTGCCTCCAGGGTGTCGAACCATTTTTGCGCCTGGTGGGCAAAGCCAAAGGGGGGTGCAGAACGCCAGGTCCTGCCAGTAACTGAGCTTTAGCGCGGTTGTTTCAATATTTAGCAATGGCTGGATGGAAGATCAGGAAAGAAGCAAAGAACTGGAGGAGCAGACCAGAGGAAGAGAAGTTCAGGGGGTTGGATTTGGCTCCTGCATGGATGCCCGAGATCTACATCCCTACCATGGATGAATGGAGGGGGACCGCATGGTGGGGTCAAAGGTCAGCAGGATTATTAGCCCTCCATAAAGTGGCAGTGGGGAAACAAAAGCCCGCTGGGGAGGAGGTTGCCGGTGGCGCTGCTCTCCTTGCCCTTGGTCCTGAGTGTGCACCTTCTCTGCCGACAGCCGCAGCTGCCCACTTCAGCTTCTGCCAGAACCTCCTGGAGCACACCGTCTCCGCCGAGAACCTCAACTACCGCCTGCAGAGGAATTCGGGCAGCAGCCAGACGTGGCACGACGGGAGAAGCCAGAGGTCTGCCGGAGGCAGGACTGTGAAGCTGCTTCAGCAGCCCGGGACGGAGGGCTCCCAGGTACAGTGCAGACCCCTGGGCTAGTCTGCAGACAGGGCACATGAGGGCTGAGGTCTGCCTGCCTGCCTGCCTGCCTGCTGCCGCCCTGCGACCCGAGGGATGTCTGGATAGCTCGCAAAAACAGTAACCGGCAGCATAAACCATAAAACCATAGCAAGAAAGAAACGATTCCATCCAGGACAGCATAAAACCCAATCAGTATAAAATACAGAACAAGTGCACACAGTGATCAAAGCAAGCAGCAGAAATAACATGATAAAGCCAGGAATTTTATGAAAAACAAGTCCTAAGTAAAACGTAGGACCAGGAGGCAGGGTCAAACCCCAGTGCAACCTACTCCTTTTTCCTTCTTGCTCTAAAGTAGAGCTGTACATGCCAGCAGCTTTTTCAGGACTGGCTCCTTCCGCTGGAGAGGAGCATTACGAGGGGAGGGGCAGAAAGAGAGAACTCGCTGCCTTCAGTCTTGAAGGAAAGGATGGGGGGGCGGGCGGGGGGCTTCCCTTTTAGCAGGCTAAAAAATCGCCTCCAGGTGCTTGGCTGCATCTGTTCCATTTATGGATCGCATTGGAGGCAATGTGTGCCAGTTTGGGAAGCAGAGAGAGGAAGAGAGGCGAATTCAGACAGTTTGCCAATTTGAGGGAGGGAGGGAGGGAGATTAAGTACCACGGGTAATATATGGCTGACTTCTGTCTGGGGGAAATTGCTGGTTGTGCAGGGTCCCTATTACTGTGGAGTGAGGAGGGTTATTTGGATAATGGCCACTGTGGGCTCAGCTTCTTTTGGGAGGAGATGCCGTCACTCTCGGGCACCAAGCCTTCTGGAAAAATTTCCATATTCAGTCTTGGAAGGAAGATACTGGGGCCCTAACATTTCCAGCCAGTTTCTGTTTTAAGCATTGGGCTTTCTGCAAGACACTCAAACCAGGATCAGTTCACAGGGCTTTGCTCCCCAAAAGATTTCTTTTTAAATTGCAGAAAGGGCTGTCCAAAAGATTCAGGGCGTAGGTGCTGGAAAGCAGCCGCTGCAGGGAAAGCATGAGATGGTCTGAGGTTTTGCAGGTTCAGAAGAAGACACCGAAAGGGGCTGGGGACCGTTTGGGGCTGGGGGCCTTGCTGGCAATTTGAGAAGCCCCCGAGCACCACCAGAGAAGGGCCTGCCATGGCAAAGGGCAAGTAACCTGCCTGAAGGGCTAGTGCAAAAGCCCCGATACTTGGAGTAGCTCCTGTGGACCCAGAGTTTTCAGCTCTGCGGCAATCCCAGCTGGCAGTAAGAGCATTTGGGGGGGATTAAAGTGGGAGGGGCAGAGCAGGCATCTTTCTTGGGGGGAGCCAAGAAAGATGGCTGGAGGCATCTGGGTCCCTGTTGCTCCATTGCCAGCGTGTGGGGACCCCATGTGAGAATTGCAGGTGCAAAGCGAACGCATGAGCAGACAGGATCCTTGCTGAAGTCGCCTCAGCACACAAGGATCCACTTCACTGCAGCTGCCTGCCTCCATTAGAGGACTCCCCAAACCGGTGGTCCAGCCATGGCTGGCTCCACCCCGGGGCTCTGGCGGGGACTGTCCTTGCACAAGATGGGGGTGTGTGTGTGTGTAAGAGAGAGAGAGAGAGAGAGAGACAGAGAGAGAGAGAGAGAGACAGAGAGAGAGAGAGAGACAGAGAGAGAGAGAGAGACAGAGACAGAGACAGAGACAGAGAGACAGAGAGAGACAGAGACAGAGACAGAGAGACAGAGAGAGACAGAGAGACAGAGAGAGACAGAGAGAGAGAGCTTCCCCTCTCCACCTGCTGTCCCTCCAGCTGGACTTACTTATTAATTTATTAATTAATCTCCATAATTGGCCTGTTTAACAGCTCTCTGGCCCCAGTAAGCAACTTGAATGCCCTGCAGCAATGGATGGTCTTTACCTAGTGCCCAAAAGATAGTTAAAGATGGTGCCAGGCAGGCCTCAGAGGGAAGCTTGTTGCACAACTGAGAGGCCACCACTGAAGAGGCCCTTCTCTTTGTCGCCAGCATCTGAGGTGGTGGCAGTTGGAGGAAGGCCCCAAAACCTGACCGTAGTGTCCAAGTGGGAGAAGGTCAGGGGACGCATTCCATCAGGTATCGTGGCCCCAAGCTCTGCAGGGCTTTATAGGTTAAAACCTGCAACCTCGAATTGGGCTCGGAAGGATGCCGGCAGCCAGAGGCAACCTCGTGTGTTCAGACAAAAGAGGAGCAGGGAGAGCCTTCTCAAACTTGTGCTCTGCTGCCCTTTTAGAGCACATCCCCAGCATCCTGGGCCATTTTGGCTGGGGCAGATGGGACAGAAAGTGCAAAGTGCTTCGGGGTAACAGGCTGGGGAGGGCTGCACTGCTCTGGTGTCTGGTGTCTTCAGCAGAGGCCTTCCCGATATCACTGGGACCTTTTGGCTGGAGTGAACCTGGGACTCCTGTGTGGGAACTATTTACTCCTTAATGGAGACACAAGGCCTTCCTGCAAGAGACGGAGAGACAAGGAGGACGATAGGCAGATGAAAAACAAGCACGTGTAGCGATCTGTTAAACCGGCTCCCAAGTGATGTACTGGGGTTAAAGGTGGACCTCAACTGACGCCCCCTGTATGATGCAGTTATTATCACAATAGTTCCACCGGGGGGGGGGGGCTTGGTTGCCCCTGCTGGGCAGTTTATTGATGGAAAGAGGGGCAGATGCACAGCGGGAGGAATGAGGCTCCAGCCCCGGCTCCGTCTTTGTGCCGGCTGCCGCTCAGAAGGCAACCCTACGGGCTGAGTTCCAGATTTCTGGGATCGTGTTGCTGGATGCCTCCAAAGCACAGCCTGGTATTAACCAGCTGCCGCTTTTCTTCCTGTCCAGAGGATTAAACCAGCCATGACCACTTGGGCCGATCGGGACAGAGACGCGTTATGCACCCCGAAAACCCTCAGTGTCCAACTAGTGCAAATTCAGGCAGTATTTATCTGGATTGTCACCTCCCCTGTTTCCGAGCAGTTCTTGAAAAATGAAGTCCCCAAAAAGATGGCAGCCACAAGTGCAGCATTCCCAGTGTTTAAAAGCAGGGATGCGGAATTCCGTTCCGGAGGCGCTCTCTGGGGCCACATTCTCGGGCTGAATGGAGAGCACGGCAACGGGGCGAAACCCAAATCGCTCTTAGCTGCCAGCAGCTAACGTTCCAGAGATGCAGTCTGCCCACTTAGCAGGAAAGCTGGGAAACCTCCCACTGTTTAGTGCTTAGGAGGAAGTGGGGGGCCAAGGAAAAGGCGTGGCCTTCTGGGGACCCCCCCCCAGGCCAAGCTGGGACCCTCGGAGGCCAGGTCTGGCTGCCAGTCCACGCTCCTTTGCCCTTGTCTTCAGTGTAAGAACAAGCAAACAAGATGGAGTACCTGTAGACAAACATTCTCAGCAGAAGCTATTTTCCTGCAAGCTTCGACTGTTGCCAAATTAGCTGATGTTTGTGGTTAGCAGAGATCTCCTGCAAAACTAAATTGTGAATGCTCCAGACAAGATCTGTTCTGCAGCGTGCAACATTTTTCTGAGACGACCCGGGCTTTTAAACGGGCAATATTAGTAGGACATGACTCCATGCCACGCAATATCCTGGCGCTGTGAGCAGTCCTAGAATTTTTGTGCCCTAGAACTGAGGGGGCTGAGATGGAAAAACTAGGGATTGATGGCAAATTCTTTTTGGTTTATTTTTGACCAGAATTTACCCAACTTATACCCCCCCAGACCAGAACGCAGACTCAAAAGCCAGCTGCACTTGAAATCCATACATTTTTACACATGCAACACAATTCAAAGAACAAAAAAGCATTCAACAAATTCATTCATTCATTTCTTTCTTTCTTTAAAACATTTTTATGCCCCCCCCATCGCAACAAACCCTCGGGGCAGCTCAGAAAAATGTAAAAGGGACATGAAATGAATGCTCACAGACACACTTTAATCAACGGGAGAAGAATTTGCACACTTCCCTAAGGTGCGCAGTTGATGCGTACATTTGGGGAAAAGGCGTACAGGCTTGTGAGGCCCAGCTGAAAGGAACCCGGGTCAGAATCAGCCTTGAGGTGGCATTTGGAGAACTTCGAAGCGCTTGCCTTTTGCTGATTTGTCTTCCTGACCCAGGACTGATGCGCTCGAAGAGAAGCTAGTAGGAAAAAGCCCTCGGAGTGGAGCCCAGCGAAGGGGTGATGTGCTGCCGCCTTGAGCATCACTGGTAATTGGATTCTTAAACGGCGGAGCGGCAGACAACCGGAACGACTGTACCTACCTGTCCCCTACGATGCCACATCCACTTTGTCGCCAGGTGGAAGGAGATGCCGAGTGACAGCTCAGCCGGAGCAGCGATGCGACACCAATTGTGTTGTAACAAAAAGTGGAGGGAGATCTGAAAGGCTGTGGGGGCTGCTCGGAAGACAGAGCTTGCTGCCTCCGGGCTTAGTCAGAGAGGGGTTGCCTTCAGCCCTCGTGGGGCAGCTTTTCCTGGAAGGGCAAGGCAGGCCAGCTTGGCCTGTAGGACAATAGGGTCACTGCCGAGTGGAATTCGTGTGACGGCCGTGCTCATTGGGGTGCTGCCTCTGCTAATACAACAGGACCCAACTTTCCATGCAAAGTTCAGAAGCTTTGGGCTTAATCAACCACCCTTTTCCCTGTACCCACTTGAGATTCCCCTCCTCCGTTACGTTTGTGTTGGTGGCCTGCCTCCTCCTTCCCAGTTTTTTCTCCTAGAATCCCAAAAGCCCAATGGAAAAGGATCCCCTTGGCCAACTAAGGGGACATGCAAACTCCATCTCAACCCTACACCAAAGCAAGAGAGAGAGAGAGTGCACAAGAGCGAGAGTGCACCCATATAGTAGAGGCCACAAAAAGAATCATAATGTGTAGGTGGGCTTGTATGGAAAAAGGTGATTTTTTAAGCATCCTGGATTCATTCTTGGGTTCAGAGTAGGATCTGGAATGCCATTTCTACTGGACAAGTCCGAGAATATCAGAAGAGCCTCGATACCGGATCCTACTAGTCCAGCGTTCTGTTCAAACTGTGGCCTGCCAGTCACCCGTGGAAACCCACAGACAGGACACAAATGCAACGGTATCCCCCCACCCATGTTCCCCAGCAACTGGTGTATATCAACATACTGTCACGGCTCCTAGAAGTGGCATGGAGACCCCAGGCGAGTGTTGCCTTCTCCTCCCTGAATTTGTCCAGGGCCCCATTGAAGCCTTTAAAGCCGCCTGTTCTCTGTGTCTGGTGACTCACTTGCCCACCCGATCATGTTGGACCACAACGCCCTCACCCTTGGCCATGCTGTCTGGGCTGATGGGAGTTGGAGTCCAGTCCCTTCTGGGGACATTGGTGATCCCTTCCTCTAATCTATGCTATATCGCTAGGGAAAGATCTGCCGGCAGGTCAGCTGGGGAGGGTAGATGCTTTGCCTCTTGTTCTTCCGGCAGATGCCTGAGAGAAAAGGAGCCATGCCAGTTTGGGAGAAATCGTTTCAGTTGTGTCTCTGAATTTGTGCTCGGGTTTCTCTTCCAGGCTCCAGCTGGTTTTTGTAGTCCTCTTCAAGCAGGGATGCAGAGCCTCCAACCATATTCCTTTTCCCAAACCACCAACCACTTGGTCCCCCAGCTTCTGAGTAGTTTCTGGAGGGCTGAAATGCCTCTCATACCACTTAGCTCCTGGCAGGAAGCGCTTTCAACTACAATAGGCTGGCATTTGGGCCCCGCCCCTTTCGTCTTGGCCCCGCCCACCAATGTCATGTGGCCCAAGAGCTTCTCCGAAATGCAGTTTGGAGCCACGCAATTTGCCCATTTCAACTACCGCTGGCATGTTGAGCCGGCCTGGTGAGCCGAGCCTCCTCACCCGCGGTTTGCCTTCCCTTGTGCATTGTGTTCAGATCCCTTGGAAAAGTCTTTTTGTTGTGGCGATCTGCTTGATTAAGGATCGCCCCCAAGAAAAATAGATTCTGGAGTGCAGCCATGTGCATGTTTAGACAGAGAAAAGTCCTCCATGCTGGGAGCTGAGGGGGGAGTCCGCAATCATGCAAATCAAATGGTCAATTAAGACTCGGAGCTTTCTGAAACCATAAATTAATAGGTTTCCTTTTGCTGTCTCTGAAGGTTGTGAGTAGCGCCTTTTGGCATTCGGCTCTTGCAGGAGCGCTGTGGAATCTTGCCCACATCGGCTCTTCCCATTCCTCTCCCAGTCGAACCTCCCACTGGTGTTCTTGCCTGGCGGCTGATGTCACCTCTTATGTCAGGCAGGCTGCTGAGCTCGTCGTCCCCACTCCCCTGCTATGGATCGGGCCCATCCTCTGGCTCCACCCCATTCCGGAGAGGGGCTCTCGCCAGCCCCTCATCCCGTGTCTCCCCAGACATTCCCTGGCCTTGCCCTGCTGCTGGAATTTCCTGAGATTCCGTAAGAATCTCTTCCTCGTGGACTGAGCTTGCGTTCCCACCAACACGGACTGCCGATTGTGCGCACACACACACACACATGGGCACACTGGCAAGGTACACACACACGACATCGGCTGGATTCTTCCCAGGACGCTCACAGATGCCTCCGCTCTCTTTCCCTGTGTTGCCAACCTCTCTAGGGCCGGACCTACGACCATTACGGCATCTACCACACCAGCCCAACTCTAGGCAGCCTTACCAAGCCGGTGGTGCTGTGGACCCAGCAGGATGTGTGCAAATGGCTCAAGAAGCATTGCCCACACAACTATCTCATCTACGTGGAGGCCTTCTCGCATCACGCCATCACAGGTACGCCAAGGAAGGGCCCCTCCGTCAACAGCCACTGAGCTCTGCCGAACCCTCTTTCCATGCAAGGGCCAAACCCAGCCGTGGGCTGAACGGGGGTGGAGCCTTGGAAAGGGGCGTGGCCATTCAGGAGGACCCCGGAGGGCGGGTTGAGCCCCCATGCCTTCCCCACACCTGGAGTTTCAGAAGAGCCCTGGAGGGGGAGCGGCATTGCCCACAACTGTCTCTGTCTGTCTGTCCGTCCATCCGTCCGTCCGTCTGTCTAAAGCATTTTTGTGCCTTTTCCTCAGCAAAGATATCTCTCAGGGCAGCTTGCATATAATCAATCAAGCAAACCAATCTCTGTTCACAGGCTTGCAATCTGGAAAAAAAAACCCCATGATACAAAAAGAAATGAGAAGGGGAGAGGGAAAATAATTTATTTATAATCGATTAATTACTTGCATTTTTGTTTTAATTCAGGTTGCTCAGGGTAGCATTCTATGTATATCCCACCCTTTCTCCTTCCAACAAACTCATGGCAGCTTGCATAATTCTCTTCCTCCTCTCAGTCTTATCCTCACAACAACAACCCTGTGAGGAAGGTCGGCTGAGGGTCTGCGACTGGCCCAAAGTCACCTAGTTGGCTCCATGGCTGAGCGGGGACTCGAACACGGATCGCCTGAGCCCCATTCTGTACACCACACTGGCTCTTGTATAGGATTCTCCCACCACCCCTATTGATCCTCACAAGAGCCCTGTGAGGTAGGCTGGTCTCGGAGGTGATGACTGCCAGGAGATCACGCAATGTGCTTTGTGCGTCTGGGCCTGTCCGGGCTCCTCCCAGTCCTGGTCGGCACCTCACTCGCTCTCAGAGGGAGCAGGAAGGGGCACAACATCCCTGCCCACCCCGGGGCCACCAGTCCCCTCATCCCCAGCTGTCACAGAGCCCATGTTGGCCGGGGATGTGTTGCACTTTTAGCCGGCACATCTGGAGGACTCCAGGTGAGAGACGGCTAAGACAGAGTACGCCTTTCCCCAGCGCTCCCGGGGAGAGGGGTCCTTCCCAAGCATCAGCATTGCCTCTGGATCAACCCATTTCTCCTCCCCAGCCACTGAGAAGCCACCATCATTCATTCACAGTGCAGGAGGCCAAGCTGGGCCTGAGAGCCGAAGGCACATTCTGTGTGTGTTGCATTCCTGCGTGAAGGGAGGTGTGAGCCTTGTTCTGACATCAAAAGAACCAGGGCAAAGTCAGAACTGGCCCTGCTCCACCGCTTCCTCCTTCCTCCCTTTGCCCTTAGAAATTCAAGCCAGGTGTGCTTTCACAGACAGCGGTATGGGGTGAGCGGTGGGCCGTGCAGCGGAAGAACGCCTTCCCTGCCGTTCAGGGCCCTTCACAAGTCAGGCCGGATGCCTGCTTGCTATTCTTGCTGGAGATGAGACGCCATCACGAGGGATGCTCGAGGAAGGCGGTTTGGGTGGCCCCGAATGCGCCCAAACCTGATCCGTGGGAACTACCGTATTTTTTGCTGTATAAGACTCACTCCCCCCCCCTCAAAAGTAAGGGGAAATGTCTGTGCGTCTTATAGAGCGAATATGTGTGTGCAGTGAGTCTGTCAGATGTGCAGCCCATGGGGAAGTGATGGGGAATGTGCCTGTGCTTATGTGTCCATTGGATTCAGAATATTTTTTTTTCTTGTTTTCCTCCTCTAAAAACTAGGTGCGCCTTATGGTCAGGCGTGTCTTATAGAGCAAAAAATATGGTAATCACCTTGCAGGTTCTGCAGTTCGCTGGAT
Organism: Varanus salvator macromaculatus; assembly: GCA_023646645.1. Classification (NCBI taxonomy): domain Eukaryota; kingdom Metazoa; phylum Chordata; class Lepidosauria; order Squamata; family Varanidae; genus Varanus; species Varanus salvator. The sequence goes on along the minus strand of JAIXND010000771.1, from coordinate 4,888,776 downwards.
TTGGCAGTGCCTTTCTCAGCTCAGTAAGCGGCCCAAAAGACATTGCATGATGTGCACGTTTAGAGAAACACATTTACACGCGAGCATTTTGTGAGCCAGTTTATTCCAAGAGAACTACTGAATTACTTATTTATGTATGCATTTGCATACAGATATAGATTGCTGATTAAAGCGGAAAGAGGTTAAAGCAGGCATACGCATGAACCCCCGCAAAACGACCTGCCCGACATAGGCCGCCCTTCTCTTTTCCTCCTCTCGCCGCATGCATCTCGCCATCCTTTGTTAACCAGCAACTTCACACGTCCGCTCTGTGTCGGTGCCGGCACAGCCTCTTGGAGTTGCCTGGCCGTCTTAAAATAGTGGATTCAGGGCAGGACGAGTGAAGTTGCCGGATTAATATTTTACAAGTCTCGGGAACGCGAAGGGAGAGGGCAGCCCATAATTGTGGCGTAGCCATTGCAGGGTGGGCCTCGGACGGGGGGAGGAAGAGGTGAGCACTTAAAACTCCTGCACATGGGTTCCCCTCCAGGGCAACACACACACACAAACACACCCACACACATTTTGTTCAGGGGAGGGTAACTTGCCTGTGTCCTAATTTGGAAGGCAGAGAGGCAGACAGAGATGCGAAAGGGATCTGAGGTGCTTGTCTTAATTCACAATCCCTTCTGTGCCCCGAAGGGAACGGTAGAGCCCTAATGGAAGAGCTCGCTCAAGGCCGCCTGCTGAAAAGAAAGGAAGCATCCGTTATTGTCTCCGCACGGGATGCAGCAGGTTATAAAATCGCCTTCTCATCGCCCCGATGGTGGGGAGAGGCAGGCAATGGGAAAGGAGTGCTTCCCGCTGGGGATGCGCTCTTTGCCCTTGCTCCGCTGGCATACGTGCAGAGGGGCAGTCAGGTCTTGCCCTGAGAGGTGGAGGGCAGAATCGGGAAACGCGCGCCAGAGGGAGTGGGCCTCCTCCAAGTGGCCCGGTTTCTGGGGCAGTGCTGAGTTTGAGGGGCAGCGCAGTGGCAGAAGGAGCCAGCTCCCGGATTGCTGCCCAGGGGGAGGCCTGGCGAAGGGGTGTTTCCACCGTCCGTCACAGCTGAGGACCAGCAGTGGCTGAGAACCGCATGGAACTGCCAGGGCAGAGGCTGGTGGTCCAGGTTGCTTGATAAATAGAGCTGGTGCAGCAGGGCTGGGACGGCAGCTCCCAGAATCCCTGGCCATATGGGCTGCGGCTGATGGGAGTTGCAGTTAAGCCCATCCCGAGCGCTCCAGGGTGGGGAAAGCCAGGCCATAAAATTGAGCCAGAGGTGCCCGGTTCGAATCAAATCCCCATCATGAACTCCTCTGGGCAGTTGGCATCTCCTTTCAGCCCCGGACTCCCTTCTGCAAACTGAGGGTGGCAGATCCCCTTTGCCTCTGCAGCTGTGTCTACAGATGTGCTTGCTCCCCTGCAGTAGGTCAGGGTGGGGTGTGGGGAGCATCCTCTGCCGATTTCTGAGCTGTTGGTAAAGCCATAGAACTTGGCCTGGGTGCTGCTCCCTCTCTTGACCCCGTGCAGTGGGCAATTTTGCAGGGCTCCGCATTTCGGGCACCCTTCCCACACAGAGACTTGCTTCTCCTGAGGCCCTGATCCAAACTACGGGACTCATCAAGCGTGCGGCTGAGTTTTCGGCATCTGCAGGGGGCTTTGGTTGTGCAGTGTGCTCAGCTGCGGGGTGGGGGGATCTGCTTCAAGACCACATGGGTTGGGGGACGGAGTCCAACCCCTTCTCCCGGATTGTGGGCTCAACTTACACGGTCGCACTCAGGTGCCGTAATGGCGCCAGTCACGTATCGTCAGGTTTGGCCCTTTGGATGGTGGAGTTGGAAGAAGTGCCCACAGGTTCTCTAATGCCTTGTCCTCCCAAATGACAGGTGAGACGGCCAGCCTGCCTCAGGGGAGGGGCGCCCATTAAGGAATACTTTCCCACCTCCCCTGGAAAACATTTTTTTCGACCCTCCAGATGGAGAAGTGGCCAGAAAGGTGCGCCAGAACCGTAACCTAATGGCCACGTCTCCACTTGCTCCGGTTTGGCAGGTCGGGCGCTGCTGCGGCTGAATGCGGAGAAGCTGCAGCGCATGGGGATTACCCACGAGTCTCAGCGCCAGGAAGTCCTTCAGCAGGTGCTGCAGCTGCAGGTGCGGGAGGAGGTCCACAACCTGCAGCTCCTCAGCCAAGGTAGGGTAGCAGCAAAGACCGGCCCCGGGACTCGTTCCAGATCTTTGCCTGTGTGCTGAAGGCTATGGCGACCTTGCAGGGCTCTGTCCATGAGCAGGGGAGGCATGGGATGTCAGGCCCCGTGGACCCTGTGACCTTCTGGTTAGGTTAGGGCTCCTGTTCCTTCAACAGGTACATGGCAGACAGACATTCAACAGGTGCCGCTTTTCCTGGCAGAAATTCAACAGATCAAGCTTTTCCTAATGGCCCTTAGGGGCTGTTCACCAGTAACTTCCACATAATCCCTGGAACCACTGAGGTGGGAGAAGTGCCGCATCTGTGCATTTAGGGGAAGGTCTGAATGGGGATGCTTGTGTGAGCTGGACATGTCATGTGACCAGGGGGCCCAGTCACACTAGGCGTGCCACTGCTGTGGGCACAGAAGCCCCCCTGTTCAGACCTTCCACCAAAGGTACAGATGCGAGGGGGCAGGGATAGGCAGGTGACCAGAGGGGATCGCTGGCCCTTTGGCCTGTTGAACTTCTGCCTGCCTTACCTCTATGAGTGGCAGAGGATTCTGGCCAGAAGGGGAGAAAAACAGGTAGGCCTGCTGTTGCTCTTGCTGTAGGGGTTTGCAGGAGGAGGTTTTGAGATTTCGGCTTCCGGATAATTTTTAGAATAGGATTGTGGGGGGAGGAGGGGGGAGTTGAATTTTGAGTGCCTGTCGCCCAGCAAGTGATGTCGGTGCCTGAAGTGGAGAAGCGGAAGAGAGCTCCCACCACTGCACTCTGCCTTCTTTAACCCCTCGGCCCCCTCACTCACCCCCCACTCATCTTCCCCATCCCCCCTTCCCCTACCCCCCGCAATTCGGTCTCTCCTCTTTGCGCCTTTCCTCTCTTCCTGCCCCACGTTTCCCATCCCCTCTCTTTTCCCCACCATCCTGCTCTCATCTCCCTTTTCTCCATCTTTCCAAACTCCTCTCTCCCCGTTTTGCCAGCTCTTCCCTAGTTTTCACTCCAGCCTCAATTTCTCCCTCCCCCAATTTCTTTTCTGCTCCACTGTGGAGTCTGTCTGCTGTTGGAGCACCCGTCTCCGTCCTCTCCCCCCAGCTCCCCAGGCCGTGTGCAAGACTGCAGCCACCCACGCCCCCTTCTGAAAATCCCCCAAGGGCCATGGGGAGGTTCCTTGCCCTGGGCAAAATCCCACCATCTCATCCTGACGGTGGGCCAGACCAGGGAATCCCCTTCTGCAAGCGCTGGGGAATAACCACTACTCTTGCCCACGTTCTGGTACCTTCGACCTTGCACTTAATTCCTGCATCCGCCCACTGCCACACGCACTTGGCGCCTTCGACGCTCATTCCCTCTCTGCTTCTCCCCTCTTCCCCCCTCCTCCCCCCCCCCACTTTTCCAGCCTCCTTTGGAAACTCCTCCTAGCCCATCCGCCTCTCCGGCCACAGGCTGGCGCATCACTGTGACCTGCATCGCCGCTGGATTGTGTGGAGCACAGGTTTGGACACCCCTCGGCCGCATGCTTGGGAACTGGAAAGGGATAGATTCCAGACTGGCTCCAGGGGGGCGAGAGGCACGCTCACTTTCTCCCCCTCCCTTAACTCCTCACTGTCCATGTAGAGACCAGCTGTTGTGCTCTGGCCGAGAACTCTTGTCCTGCCAAGCATCCAGCACCGCCCGGACTGCTGAAACTCGGCCTTGGGGGCTCCGATCGCAGTGCCAAACTGTTCCCTTGACAAAACCGCAGGCTGTGAGAAGACCGTGGATAGTGGCTTTCTCCTGAGAGGTCCTGGAAGACGGACACCTGTGCAGTTTGCAAATGCCTGGATACTCACCTTAGAGACTTCTTTCCAAGCTCACCTGTGTGCTTCTCCGGCTGGGGGGGTGGTAGTGCAGAGCAGAGAGGTGGAGCTATGGATAAGAGGGGTCCAGGTTTAGATCTTGCCTTTGCTGTGATCTCTTTGGGTGACCTCGTAGGGTGGAGGCCTCTCTGCTATATGGGATACTGCCACTGGCCTACCTTACAGGGTTGTTCTGAAGGTTGCAAGCTAGCAAGCACCGCACACATTCTGCATAAATGCTAAGTATCACCACTACCCAAGAGCCAGAAATTATTCTTTTTTGTGAACGTGAAAGTGGGGCAGATTTTGGAAGGCAACATGCTTCAACTTCATCTTTTAAGTATAGACACACATACAATATGTTTGTTTGGGGGGCAAGTTTTACTCGGAATGACGGCAGACGCTTTCCAGCATTCGAGTGGCCCCCTCCTTGCTGTGGCAGTGCAGCATCTGAGGAGGGATGGCAAACAGGCCATGCGCCCAGGCTGGAAACGTGGATTCATGGGGTGGCCGAGGGCTGGTGTCCAGTCCCAGAAAGACTGGGAGAGGGAGCACAGCACAGCGCCAGCGTGTCTGCTTAGCACGTCAAAGGCCTCAGGTTCTAGCCTGGCATCTCCAGGAAGAAGAATTAGGCAGTTCAGCCCACCCCAGCCTGGCACTCCTTGGACTACAGGTTGCCACAGTGGCCAGGCTGGCTAGGGGTACCAGGAGTTGCTGGCCACCGTGTCTGGAGAGAGCTGGGTTGGGGAAAGCCCTGGGAATAAGTGATGGGGAGATCAGAGGTCCTCGGAGGCAAGATGGGAAAACATCTGCCCCGTGCTGCTGCTAGTCCACATTTCTGTAACTCTTTTTAATTTAATTTAATTTTAAACAGTGATATGCTGCCTATTGGGGCCACGACATCCCTAGGCGACTGACAATGGCCGCTTCCTCCATTTCATGACTTCCCATGTGTTTTGATCTAAAAGGCTGTCGCAGTGTCTTTTGTGGGAGAAGTCCTTGGTCCCCCCCAAACACACTTCTAATATTGATGCTTCATATTTATATAGCAGTTCAGTTGCCTCATTGCAAGGATCGCTAAATAGGGATGCCAGAGAAATGTGGATGTTGACGTTTCTGATCTATTGAGTCCAGGGCAGACCACGCTTTCAGTCACACGGATTCCGTGGACTTGCAGACCACGGGGGAGTAACGGGGGAATATTTGCACAAGTCCATATTCATGCAAATTCCACCTGCTAAAAAAGGGTACTGGCTCAAATGTGTACTTGAAAAGAGGAAAGAAGTTTTTGTGTGTCCCTTAAAAAGGGGGAAAAACTCCAAAATGGATTCCATCAACACTGGAGCAAAAGACACCTGACAATCCACAAAGCAGAGATGGAATGGATTTTAACAAAATACACGTGTTTCTTAGAACTAAAGGTGTCGTGCTTAAGCCAGCAGATTCAGTTTCCAGAGCAGTTAGTTATATTTCTGCTCATGTTGTTGCTGATTACAAATCTGCCTTGTGTCTTATTCTCCGTAGATTGTTTTAAATTGTCCAGTCAAGGAAGACATGAACTGCCAGAGGGAGATACTTTTGCACAAGGCTATGGTGGGATTAAGCACTGACATGTGCATCAAAATGCACATTTAATGAAACAATTGCACAGAAGGTGCGTTTGGTGGCACAAGACAGGTTTATTCCCCCAGTTGCTAAAAGCAAAGAGATCCCAGTTCCAACCCCACAATTTCCGCAGGTAACTGAGGAACTGGGGTGGAGATGAAGGTGGTCAAATTTTTACTTATGGCATCTTTCGAGGCAGGTCAGTATTATAAATCAGGGAAGAAGAAGTGAGATGGAGCAAGAGTGGTTTGCCCTGGGCCAGATTTGAACCAAGGGCTTTTCCACTCACATGGTTAGCCACGTCATTATTCTCGTTCTGGGTAGAGAATAGCCTGGATGCCGGTTCCCAAATCTAATGCCAGTTTATCCCAACTGCAAACCTTAGACTGATGCGGTCTGGTCACGGAAGGACTGTCCTGATTGTGTGCCAGGCGGAAGGGCAGCCCATCATCTTGCGAGGTGCCCAGCGACCCTTCAGGTTTGCAGTGGCAGGCAGCCAGCTGTGCCCCCAGCCCCCCCTTTGAGGGCTCTTCTAAGCTGTGCCGTGCGCTGTGTTTTGTTTGGTTCATCCCGCACTTGGAGAGGCGATAGCGTTTAAGGTCCCCACCAAGGGTGGCTTTATGCATGCCCACCTCCAACACCTGGCCATTTTCCACCTGCTGGTCCCTTGATAGAGGGAACGGAGTTTCAGATGTGGCAAGCCTGCTTCATATGGGAAGGGAGCCCAGGGGAACTTGCAAGAATTGCATGGGCCAGTGGGCTGGCTTCATTGGCTTCCAGCCCAGGGCCACCGCAGCCCTTGCAAGTTGTCCTGCTCCTTTCTGCGTAGCCCCCCATCTTGGTCGCCCCAGATTTCATGGCATGGGGAGAACTGAACTCCAGCCCTAGAGCTGCTTAAAAGGGTCCCAGGTCACATCTGGTTCCCCCTGCAGTCACCCTTCGAAGGATGTGTGTGCGGTGCAGCTGGGCGCAAGGGGCTGCCCCACAGCTGGCAGCATCCCACCCCTGTCCTCCCCCAACCCACCAGCTTCCAGGTGTGTTGGGCTGCGGTGGCCACATTGGCTGAGGGTGATGGGAGAAGATCTCCAATGCACCTGAAGGGCGGCAGGTTAGGAACAGACTCTGCCCCAGACGCTTCGCTGGCGCAGCCCCCCTGAGCTTTATGCAAAGGAGGTGCATGCGAGAGCCACACCGTCCCTCAAGCAAGAAGATGGGTGAGCCACTCGGGCGTTCCTCAAGGAGTGAGCCTTGTTCACATGTGGAACCCACAGACCCCCGACAGACACACAAGTTTCCGGGTATCTCCTACAGCCACCCCATGCCGAAGGCTCCAGCCACGTTCCCACCCCCTTGATTCCCAATGACCCCCAAGGCCGAGATTCTGTAGGATACCATGCAATAAACTGGGTGGGAGGGTGTTTTTTTCTTGAATGTATTTATTGTGTCTCAGAGAATTTGATTTTTAGTGATGTGTCTTTGGGCACATCTGCACTGCAAACTTAAACTGGTTTAATCAGCCATCCATTATTCCTGGGAACTGTAGTTCTTGTCAGTGGGGGTGAGAGTCACAGCAAACTATCATTCCCAAGAGCTGCAGCTCAAGCGGTTTAAAACCGACCCAAGTTTGCAGCCGAGATACTGCTCTGTGTCGTCTTTTCTCTACTGTATGTGAACTTGTATAAATGTCCAGTGTCTTGTTGGGACCGGAGGGGGAGCTGCTGGGGCAAAAGCAGGGGAGTCTCTCTCTGCTTTTTGTTTCCGGGGTGGGGGTGGGGAAGGGGGAATGTGGGTAAACAACGAACTGAGTTTTGTTTATTTGTTTATTTCACTGGTTTTTGTACTTGACACCAATATCAGAATTAAAGAAACAGTTCTTTAAACCTAAGAGGAGACTGCGGTGGATTATTAATTATTTCTTCCTGGCTGGTACCTGGGAATCGTTTGTAACCTCGAGTCTTGGCTACTGCAGTGTTGCCCATGCGGGCTGCCCTCGGAGGCTGTTGCGGAGCCTTCCTTGATGGAACACCTGGCCAGAACCCTGGCAGAGCCTCCCACACCTGCTGGTTGTGCCTTGGTGCCGCCATTTAAAATCCCCACAATGCTCCAGAATTACGGTGCACCTGGAGCGTGATGGGAACCCCCGCCCCCAGGTCAGATGACAGCTGTGCTGCTATCCAGCACCAAGAAAGCATGCGAGGGGACCGAGGAAAAAGAGGACCTTCCAGAGGTCCCGGCCAACCTTGGTCCTGAAAGAGCAGCTTATTATACATCCCTTGGGCCTTGCTGGGGCCAGAGGCAGCCCAGTGGCAGCAGGGAAAGACCCGAAACGACTGGTCCCATGGTTCCCCATTCCTCCCAGGATGAGAGAGCTTGAGGAGGTCGGGCGGAAGGCAGCCGGGCCAAGCAAAAGCGAACACCTGGAGCTGCTGCTAGGCCAAGAAGTCACGGACTCTCCAAGGCAAAACTGCACTGGGGGTCCCCAGCTTGGTCCATCGGGGTCACTCCCTACCTGAGATAGATCCTTTGCACAGATGGAAGCTGCCACGGCACATGCTCACTGTGCTCCCCCCACACGGGGCATGTGACGGCGTCGTGTGGCATCCGCCTCAGAGACCTTCGAGACACTCTCTTAACCCGGACTGTGCAGCCAAACTTCTCCCCGAAGCAGCAGCTTCGCCTTTGGAAAGCAAAGGCGAGGTGCGCACTCCTGGCCTCCTTGAAAATCGCCCCCTCCCAGCTCAAGAGCGCCTCCCCCACCCCACGCCAAAGTCCTGGGCATTTTCCTCCGAGCTTTGCAGGGGGCAGCCGGACCCACAGAGGCCTTAGCGTCTCATGTGCGTGTCTTTGTTTTTAACAGAGCCCGGCTCTGGAGAGTTACAAGCAGCAGCAGAGGAACTGGAGGGGAAAGGGTTCAATAGCCCGTGATCAGCATCAATTTCTTCCCCCAGCAGTTTTTCTCTCCCTGGAGAAGAAGATGCAGGAACCCATGAAGCCAAAATCCAGCTCAAGAGAGCACCGTGTGGAGCAGAAAAACTATTGAAGAGGAAAGACATTCCCTGAGCTGTGTCTTACAGGTTTTCCCCCTCTTTGGAAGCTTTTCATTTAAAATGAGAGTCTGGAAACTCTGAGAACATCCAGTTTGGCTAGGTGCACACAGTAGTCATATACCTTGTTTAAGGACAAAAAACCATTTGAGTCTCTCACTGAGTGGGAGTCCATATTTCAAGTTCCCACCTAGGATTAGGAAGCAGAGAGGGAGAGCTGGCAAGCACTCCCTTTCTCCATTTCCCACAATAAAGCAGCCATGGCTCTGCACCGATGGAAACAAATGTTTGCACTTCCCCAGGGAGCAACTAAAGCACAGTCTGTGGCCTTGAAAGATGTTCTTTCGGGACATCTCGGAAACAGACTCCCTGTGCTACAAAATGCAGTAGGAAGACGGATGTTTTCGGAAAGCTGAGCTGTGTCCTGCCTGCCATTTTGTTTTCTGGGTTCTGAAGAGGTTATGAAGCAGAAGGTCACACAGTTCTGGCTGGGGAAGCCACGTGGAAAGGCCATCTCTGGGTTTCAGACCTCGTGTTCAGACACGGCATCTTCACAAACATTCCGGCTGCTTGACAAACATCAGCAGTCAGATGTTTCCAAAGGCACCCACTTGGCTGGGATTACAGGGTCTTAAGAATGCAAATACTTTGTGAGGCACGTGGAAGGTTGGTCCCAGGAGTCCAGTCAAGGACAGCTCTTGTAAGCTCCAGGCTGCAGCTTCCTTTGTGGAAAAATCCAGCCTTGCTTCCTTTGGGTTGCTTCATCTTAGCATTTGAAAGGTAAGACGATTCAGAGGAGGTTCACCGTCACCGTCTCCTGTGCAGGATCACCCAGAGTTAGCTTGAGTGTCGCCACAGTTGTCCGCATCCCTCTGACACCTTCAGCTACCTCTGCTTCCCCGTCGCTGTCCTTCAGGGGTGCCTCCATCCCATCACAATTCGAGATCCCCATTCTCTTCTGCTGATGTGCACACCTTGGTGGAACATCTCTGGCATCTTTGGTCCTTCTGCTTTGGACCCTGCTAGGAGACCAGATAGAGGGGGCGGCCTCCTTCCGGTATCACTCACGGCTTCTCTGACACTCTCAGCCTCCCTTGCCATATTGGGGTGTGCACCCAAGAGGTGGCAGGGATGAAAAATTCAGGAAGCACAGAAGACAGGCAGCTGGAAGAAAAGGATGGGGGAGGCAACAGAGTGCGAAATGGGAGCATGAGGGAAGAATTAAGTGAAGGAAGTTTGAAGAAGAGGACAAGGGAAGATTGGGAATTGAGCTGAGGCTTGGCTGGCGGGTGGGGTCAGTTTCAGTCCTGAGCACCTGAGTATTTTCATGCAGAGTGCTGTGGATATGGTGGTGTGACCAGGAGGTCTGAGGGATCTCCCTGAAAGTGGCGTGATGGAAGGAGATGGGACAAATTTGTCAGTGGGCTGAGAAAGAGGAAGCCAATAAAACAGAATAATGGGGGTGGTGGATGGATATAGGTGAAGAAAGATTGAGTCAAGAAGAAGGCAGGACTGCAGCAAAACTATGCAGACGGCCTAGAGACAGGCTGGAATGTGCATTTGTGACAGGTGAGGTTGGTTTAGAGACCTGTGGACTGGACCGAAGGTCCAAGGTTTTGTTAGGTTGCTAGATCCAACCGATTAGGGGACCTGGTGGTGTCACAAGTCCAAACAGGCTATCAGAACTGGGACTGTGCCAACATAACCCGTGCAAAACAAGAACAGTGCCTCTTGTACCATGTTCCACATGTATACACACTATATGGGCAGGCTTGTGAATACCCTGGACTGACAGAAAGGCAGAAAAGGGGGGTCCTTGATCCAATCAAGGCAAAACTTCCTCTGGAAGCAAAAATGGCAGGGTGTCCTACTTCAGGCACATCATAAGAAGGTCAGATTCCCTGGAGAAGACAATCCTGCTGGGAAAGTTGAAGGCAGAAGAAGAAAAGGAAGATCAGGACACCACAAGGGATGCCACAATGGTGGGTTCCAAGAGCTGCGCAGGGCTGCCATGGATAGGACCTTCTGGGGGTCTTTCATCCGTAGGGTCTCCATAAGTCAGAGATGACTTGATGGTGCGGAAGAACAAGCAGAAAGGAACACATGTCCAGGGTTAAAGCTTTCACTGGGCTACTGCAGCTTTAAGGACTGCTTCACCAGAAGATGTTGTGGCTTCCCTCGTCCCAGCGGCATTGCGAGCTGACAACCCAAAGTGTGTAATAAAAGCCAAGAGGCAATGAAAGACACGCGGGTGCTGAATTTCACACATTGTGACGAACCGAGAGCCAATTCTTTATCTGCTTGCTTCCAACTCCACTTTGAATTGCCTGTCACCACCTTTGGCTTTGTTCTTGCCTTGGAGACCCATATTTTGAAAAGAAACCTTCTGCTCCCTTTGGCAGGAACCATTTCAGCTTCATCATATAGAAGAAAGAAGAAAGCATCGCCGAAACAGCCCACCAAGGATTGTGAAATATGAATTTCATTCTCTGCTGCCTTTTGACCTTTTTCAAAAATGCGCTCACGGCTGTCTCAAGAGCCCCAGACAACAACGACACTGCCTGCGATTGTTTGATTTGGTCGGCTTCACTGAGTTTTTTTTTAAAATTAGCTTCTCCGTGCAGAACAGCAAAGATCTCAGCAGGAACTCTGGAAAAAAAATAAAATAAACACGGCTGTTGCATGGCTGTTTATTAACAGTCCGTGACAGGGAGAGACGGTTGTTTGCTACTGTTCTGTCCTCTTTGGGGGCTTTCGTCCAGGACTGCTAACAAGAATGACTCCAGAACAGGGAGGCAAACACAAAGCATTGTGCAAAAAACAATCCAGCTCAGGTGGACCTGGCCAGCATTTGCTGATTCACATTCCCATTGCCTGCATTGAAAACAGCCGATGGGCTGTGCTTTTTACTAACTTAGCCTATAAGTGCCATATGTTCTTACCCTGACCCTTGCTTTACCTGCAGATCCTTGGTGGATCGTGGCATCCGGTCCTCTCACTTCCTGGCAAATAGATGGGGAAGAAATGGAGGTAGTGACAGATTTTATTTTCCTGGGCTCCAAGATCACCGCAGACGGGGACTGCAGCCAAGAAATTAAAAGGCGCTTGCTCCTGGGGAGGAAAGCTATGGCAAATCTAGACAGCATACTAAAAAGCAGAGACATCACCCTGCCAACAAAAGTGCGTATAGTCAAGGCTATGGTTTTCCCAGTTGCAATGTGTGGGTGTGAAAGCTGGACCATAAGGAAGCCTGAGTGCCAAAGGATTGAGGCCTTTGAACTGTGGTGCTGGAGGAGACTCCTGCGAGTCCCTTGGACCTCAAGACGATCAAATTGGTCAGTGCTAGAGGAGATCAACTACTCTTTAGGAGGCCAGATCCTGAAGATGAATCTCAAATACTTTGGCCACCTAATGAGAAGGAAGGACTCCCTGGAGAAGGGTCTAATGCTGGGAACAATTGACGGGAAAAGAAGGAGGGGATGGCAGAGGATGAGGTGGCTGGATGGAGTCACTGGGGCAGTGGGTGTGAGCTTGGGTGGACTCTGGGGGATGGTGGAGGACAGGAGAGCCTGGAGGAATGTTGTCCATGGCGTTGTGATGGGTCAGGCACAAATTTGCAACTAAACAACAACAACCCTTCTCAAAAATGCTGGAATGCCTGCGTTAAGGTTCAGGAATAGTTTGACTTATGGGAACAGTCTATGTGTTTTTTTAAGGAGGGATGCTTATCAGAGTCATATGGCAGTTCTTTAAAACACCCCCGTGACTCAACATTGACTGGCCATTCAGGTTTGGTTACCGTCACACATTTAGATAAGAATTCATTCTTTCCACTTCATTGCATCTTCCCTCATGAAAAAGGTTGCATCTAAAACCTGAATCTATTGCATAGATCAAACACAGCTTTCCCTTTCTTACTGAAACAATGCTAAAAGTACTGCTGAAAGTATCTTAAATGTGTAGTTTCACTCCTGCAGCAGACGAATCGGACTGTCATGGCAGCACTGAAATTGATTCACTGTGCTGGAGACGGTTGCAAGAAATGCAAAAAGATACTATTTTCAACGTTTCTGAAGCAGCCAAGAAAGGGTTTGAATCAGCTGCTCATGCCATGGGAATGCCCACTGCGCTTCTGGAAAGCGGATTTTGAAAAACTCACAGTGCTGGTAAGTAGGATTTCGGGGCAGGAAAACCTGGCAGGAAGGGGCATTCAGGAGGTTCTCAGACTCGCAGCTGGCACAACATTGGCTGGGACAGCCAATACTGAAGGTTTAGGCTGGCTCCCGCCTGCATGGAGGCCCCGGGGAGTCCAGCCCTGTGCATTTGTTCCAAGGATGGCATGTAGCAAAATATCAGGAACAAGAGAGAGCCTTGGCCCTTTGCAGCTGTGCTTTTATTTATTTATTTATTTAAAGTTTTTATATACCGTCCCATACTAGAGTCTCTGGATGGCTTACAAAAAACAAAACGGCACACTGCATCCGACCATGAATGATAACATCAAAGATAAAACCAATCAAATGTTAAAATATTGGGAAAATAAAAAGGGTTTCGCCTAATGCTGGAAAGAATGAAGCGATGGTGCCAGGCAAACCTCCCTGGGGAGCATGTTCCAAAGTCAGGGTGCCACCCCCGAAAAGGCCCTTCTCCAGGTAGCTACCCTCCCAGTTTTCTTCTACAAGGGCTCCTGGAGAAGGACCTCCGCCTCAGATCTCAAGGGGCGGCAGGGGCCGGGGGCACATAGGGAAGAAGGCGCTCCTTCAGGTATCCAGGACCCACACCGTTTAGGGCTTTGTAGGTCATGACCAGCACCTTAAATTGGGCCTGGACTTCAATTGGCAGCCTGTTTAGACGGTATAGGACCGGCATGATATGGGAGTATCTTCCAGTTTTCACAAAGAACCAGTTCTGAACTCTGGTTAGTACCAGCCATTCTCCAAGACGCGTCCTACTTCATTATAGATAAGAAGTATAAAACTGAAAATTCAGCATATGGAGGAGGTCTTTGCAACGAGTAGCATCTTGTAAAACATGTACTGGAAGGGAAAGGCGATGCACAGGGCTTAGGGGATGTTCAGGCGCTCTTCACTTAGACACATGCTGAATAAACTGCTCTGATTCAGAAACCGCTCTCAGCAGCAGAAGCAGAGCAGTTTGTTCCAGATCCCGGGCAGGCGGGCAGGCAGGCGGTGAGAGCGCGGCGCGTGCAGAGAGACGCAGATGGCAGACTTGCCAGGCTGCTGCTTGGATCGCAGAGAGTGCTTGCAAAGGTCAAGGCAAATATGTAACTTCTGTGTGCAAATACTTGCACTGTATTCCAAGAAGACGGATGCAAAAGAGAGGGGCAGTGCCGCTGTTCCAACAAGCAGCAGCGAGAAGCGCAAGCGGCTTGCTTTGCGGGGGGCGTGTGAGGCAGCTTCTCTGGCTCAGGATTCACCCCACTCGGGAGCTGATGGGTGGCAAGCTCAGGGGACACTTCCTGGCAGCAGGAATCTTCTGATTTTAAAATAACTAAATAAAATTCTAAGAGAGCGCCCTCGGCATGTTTGGGCAGAACAAGAGCTGTGGCAGATCGGGCCCCCAGTCCAGCCTTCTGTCCACACAGCAGCCAAACAGCTGCATGAGATCCCACAAGAAGGACAGGTGTGCCACCGCAGCCAGGTGCCCATGTTCCCCAGCAACTGCTGTACACAGGCACACTGTTTCTGATACTGGAGCTCACCTTGAGTGACCAGGACTTGTAGCCGTTGGCAGCCTCCCCCTCCATGAATTTGTCTGATCCCAATTTGGTGACCATCACGACATGCTGAGCACTGAATGCCACTCATGAATTGGAACGCCCAACCTGCACATGGTGGGCATGTCGTGAGTGGAGCTGGCTGGAGCTGGGGTCAGACTAGATGGCCCCGGAGACCCCTTCTGACTTGCTCTGTTTCTATGTTTCAGGCTGCTCTTCAGCCTAAGCATGCACAGGGCTGTGTCCCAAGTGCCTAGAGATATCTGGAAAATGGGCTGATAGCACTCAGCATTCCCTGTGCCTTAAAATCCAGCACCAGGGACCTATGGCCAAGAACCGGGGTGAATGCCCCCTATTTTGCCCCTCCAGGCTACGCATTGCCACGCACATCTCCGGCATGCATCCGGAAGCGATAGATGCATGAGCACACACCAGTGGGGACAACGAGCCATTCCTTGTTTCTCCCATGCCATGCGGGAACTCTGCAAAACATGTGCAGGTCACCCCAAGACCCAAGCACTTGGCAGTGCAAGAGGTGCTACAATGGAACAGTTTGGCTGGGTTTGCACACGCCCTGCGGCCTGTTGGAGACATTCTTTCCAGTAGAAGACCTCTTGCTCCCAGAGACAATACCAAGGAGTCCACACTGAAAGTCCCGAGTCGGGGCTCTTGGGGAAGCTGGCTGCAGGCCATGCCTGCAAGAAGGGGTGAGCTCTGTCCTTCGACAATATATGGAATTTCCCCAGCCATTGTATCTTATTCCCTGTTGTCATGTAAATAAGCTGCTTGATCTTGAATAGACCAATGGGACCCTTTAACTGCACCAAAGGGTTGCTAGATCCACGCAGCTGCCTGAAAGCATCCGACGGCGTTGTGATGTGCCATCAGGTCCACATAATGGCAACCCCTTGAATGAAAGCCTTCCACAATGTCCAGTCCAGGACAGCTCAGTTCAGTTCTTCCGGGTGGATTCAATCCATCGCATATTTGGTTTTCGCTTTCGTCTTCTGCTGCAGCCTCCTTAAAGAAGACCCCTTGAAATCAATCCTATTTGCCATGGCTAATAAGCTTCATTGAGTTCAGTGTGTCTGATTTCAGTGTCGGGAGGACTAAGTCTGGATGTCGTTGGAGAAGATGGGCGGAGCTAATGGATGGGGTTTGCTGGCACAAAGGCTCTCCAGCTTTCATGGCCTTCAAGAGAACTGAGCAGGGCTGTCCTTCTGAGGGGCAGGGTGGCTCCCCTGACCAGGAAGGGGGCAGATCCCACCCCCAATGCCACCGGGAGGCTCTGTGTGGGCTCTGCTGCCCCACCACTGCATCAGCCAGATGGACAGAAGGGCAAGGAGGTCTCCTTGGAGGAGGAGAGTTGTGCCCTTAAATGCGAAGGGCACCATTCAATCCCCTGCTTCCTTGCTACATGTGCACCTCTGAACTTGGGGGCTTTCGTGCGTCCTATGCATGGGACAAGGCATCATGAGATGGCCAATGGAGCGCCAGGGAGGGGCAGGGGAAGAGGCTGGGGTGCCAGTGGACTGTCAAGAGCTAGCGGAAGCCAGTGGGAGCCGGGGGGGGGGGGTTTGCTGCCCATGGGGTGGTGCATTCTAGGCTCTAGCCTGGACCGCTGAGGAGCTGTCCCTAGTGCTGAACCTACTTGGAGTGTGTTCAGCACCACGGACAGCTCCTTCCGAGGCCAGGCCTGGGTGCAGCATGGGCATGCTGCTGGCATTGGGGTCTGCAGACACATGGTCGCTCAGCAACACCACAACGGACAACAGAGGCGAGCCCAGAGAACTGCCATCTTCAAATTCACCATTTGCTTTGAAGGGGTCAAACAGGGTTCAGAAATCAGGCAGGCTGCAAGCAACTCCCATAACCCATTTCTTGGCCATGCTGCGTGGAACCAATGGGAGTTGTGGCAGAAAAGATCTGGCAGGCACCAGTTTGTGGACAAACAGAATGTGAATAATCATTGGGCCCAGAAGGCATCTGTCCCAGAGCTCTTAAACAGCTCAGATATGAAATTGCTAACCTTCTTAGAAAAATATGTAAAAGATAGATGACTGAAAGGTCAGCCTTTGTCTCAGAATCAGCAATCATATAGAGGGACAAGCCCTGCTGAAAAAGAATTCAGTATGGCTTCTGCAAAGGAAGTCCTGTCTCACTTGGAGTCTTTTCGGAGTGTTAATAAGCACGTGAACAGGCGTAAGCAGCAGATATTGTTTGCTTGGACTTTCGAAAGGCTTTTGGCAAAGTCCCTCACCAGGATCCTGAGCAAACGTAGTGGCCATGGAACAATACGTGTGCATGGTGGGGAGGATCCTCTTATGGATCTGGTTAAAAAACAGAAAGAGGGAGTGGGGAAAAAATGGCCACTTCTCCCAATGTAAGGATGTAAACAGTGGGGTCCCACAGGGTTTTCCTATTAGGGCAGTAGCTTTTCAAGCTATTCATAAATGATCTGGAATTAGATGTTTCTCCCTCTCCCATAATACTAGAACCCAGAGGTGGCCTGGCTGCACACGCCAGTTGCTGAGGAGCTTGGGCAGGTGGAGATTGTGCACCCATCCTGCTGGAGGGATCCTCAAGGTTACCTACCCTGGAATAAAGCAACGAATTTGGAGTGGGAAGCCGGGACTGAGACATGTGCGTGTCCACTGTGCGCCACTAGAGGGCAGCAAGAGATGTCCACACAGCACTGTTCTATATTGACCCAGGCCATGTGGGCCTCAGTTTCCCTGTCTTGGCTGCCTGAAAAGTGGACCCGCATCTCCCAAAGCATCACCATCTTTCATTCGTGCTTCTGCCTTTTCACACAGCATTCATCTTCACAACAACCTTGTGGAGGACTGAAATGTGGGGATGGGAAGAGCCTCCAGGATCCTTGGGGACTCCCCCAGGCCCCCCCGCCCCCCCCACCTTGGTACACGAGGGCCTGAGATGTGGGAGCCACTGTCACTGTCGATGCTCTTTGTCCCCAGAGTGTTTCCGACTGTTGCACACACAGGAAATGGGCACTTTGCCCCATTACCGTGCCTGAAGCAAGAGAAAGGAAGCGAGAATGGAGGGAAGAGGGCATGAGAAGTCGCCCTCACAGGCAAGGACGGCTTTCAGCTGCAATGCCTTCTGCAGCTTAGTTCAGGGACTTCCATACACGGCAGTTTTTACACCTCTGCACAGGAAGTCTGGTTTGTCTGAATTCCCTCATCTAGGTTACTTTTACATTTCCAGGAGCCTCAGCTTCTTTGGCCTCTGCTGGCCAGTGACTGGGCTTCATGAGGTCTAGTGTGGTATGAAGTCTAGACTTGAACTAGGATGCCCAGACTACAAGTTGCCCTCTCCACTGTGGCATTCAGTCTGTGCTCTGGGGCCACCCAGTTACTTTCTGCCAGTCCAAACCAACCTTGCAAGGATGTGGTAGGGATACAATGAGATATTCTCTCAGTTTTCCAGGAGAAAAGGAATTAGAATAAGCTGAGCAAAGGTTTCAAGTTGAATCTCCTCCAACAAAGTTATCCTCCTCTGTCCAAACATGCTATCCACAGAATGCTTAGCATTGGCACCAAGATCCCCAGCAGGGTCTGCCAGTACTTCCCCTGGGTCCTGAGCCAGGCTTCCCTGGTAGTAATAAGGACAGCAGGCAGCCATTTTATTTCCCACAATTCTCCTGGCCTCATATCCCTCCATGGTCCCTTAAATAAAAGGAAGAATGGGAATTGCCTGGGATGGCTCACCCCCTGAAGCCCCTGGATTTAAAGGCCTCACATAACAAGGCATCTTAACCTGGGTTCAAAATGAAGATCAGTTTGGTCCCAGGTGGGCTGCAGTGGGGAGGTTGGGGGCCACCACAGAGAAGGCCCTTCCCCTTGCTGCCACCCTCCAAGCATCCTGCGGGGTTGGCACCTGGCGGAAAACCCCAGAGGTTGAAAGTACCATGTGAGTAGATTGTGGCTGGCAGAGGCACTTGGACGGACTAATCCATTCAAGTTGCGATGACCCAGATTCAGGCTGGACATCAGGAGAAGCTTCCTCACTATCAGAGCAATACAACAGAGGGACCAGATGCCTGGAGGGGTGGGGGGCTCTCCCACACTGGAGGCATTCAAGGTGAAACTGGACAGCCACCTGAGTGGGATGGTGTGACTTGGTGTCCTGCAACAGCAGGGGGTTGGACTTGATGGCCTTCATGGCCCCTTCCAACTCTACTCTTCTAGGATTCTATGAAGTATTGTGGTCCCAAGCCACAATATGTCCTTTCTCGCAGATTTAAAGGACAATTGACCTGATCACAGGTTTCTTGTCAATCTCCCATCAAAGAAGATCCAAGCAGGCAGTGCAGGGCCACTGAAGGAGGCTGCTTGATCCTGGGAAGGACGTGGGCGCCCATCCTGCCTTGCAATGTGTGCTGGGTTAGACAGCCGTTCGGTAGGACCTCCCTCCCTCCCTTCTTTCAGTCCCACTGTCCTTTGCAGAGCCGTCCTCAGTATCAATGCTGAGATGGCGAGACTGAAGGAAATGGCTTTGATGCCATCTAGAGGCCTTTGAATTCCCCGAGACCCTTCAAGACTTTATTCCCACCCCGGTCAGTCCTGGGTTTTCTCTGGTGCGCACGGAAGCCACCAGAGGAAGGTGTCATAGTGGAGATGGAATCTCTTTGTGAAGCACCTGAGTGCGCACTCGTTGCAGGATAGCGCAAGAGGTCAGAGTGCAGGTGTGAAAGCCGCTGAGAGCAGGAATTAGTAGCATCGTCCGGTTCAGCACCAGAACATCCAATTAGCACATAGTTTTGCTTATTCTTGTTCAGCCCTGCATTTAGAAACTAGATCATTTTTGGTGCAGGTAGTTTCCTTTCTTCTGAAGTATCCTTGAGCCTAAGGAGATGTTCCTCGGGCCAACCAGGACCCTGAGTTGAATAGAGCTCAGCTACACAGCGACCAGAACCTGGATCGACATTTTCTCTGTAATCAGCATTCTTACACTTGAGCAAACTGCCAGTTCACAGATAGCTGATGGGGGGGAGGCATTTCCACTGAGAAATTTGGCAGCTGTGGGCTTCCTTGAATGAGGCATTTAAGCAAGCGCTTTACTGAAGAGTCTTCTGTTTACTTTGCAGGAGGAAACACACCCCTTTTTGACATGATATCCTGCTGCCCCGGACCGTAACCTACAAAATGGACCTGCACTGTGGCACAAACAGCTGGCACATCTCGGGAAACAGCGCCTCGCTTTCCTCACGCTAAAAATGGCGTGACAACGGCTGCACAACACAGGTGGGGTCCTGGAGGACAAGAGGCCATGCCAAGGACTGGCAAAGCTCCACGAGGGAGGGGCCCTACATGCACGATCAGTGTCTCAGAATAAAGAGGTACTTGGAATAAAAGAATAAGAGATGGGATGAAATGAGAAGAAGCCCTTGGTAGGTTCCTGCCCATACCCTAAGAACATCAGCAGAGGTGCTTCTCTGGAAGCCACCCCCAAAAGAAGCAAAGGGGGCGAGGGCAAGAGGTCGTTGAGGCCCCACCGGTGCGGGTGTTCGAAGATAGGCTGGACATGCACATGGTGGGCATGTCGTGAGTGGAGCCGGCTGGAGCCGGGGGTCAGACTAGATGGCCCGGGAGGCCCCTTCTGACTCACTCTGTTTCTATGGTGAAGAGAAGGGCTTTTTGAGTGGTTGCACCCCATCTCTGGAACATGCTCCACACTGCCCAGAGGTCCCTTTGGGCTAAGTAAATGTTCCACTCCCATCATTCACAATCCTTCTGTCATTAGAGGAGAGCCAGTGTGGTGTGGAGAGCCAGTGTGGTGTAGTGGTGAAGAGCCTGGGACTGGGACTCAGGCGATCCGGGTTCGAGTCCCCGCTCAGCCATGGAGCCAACTGGGTGACTTTGGGCCAGTCACAGACTCTCAGCCCAACCTACCTCACAGGGTTATTGTTGTGAGGATAAGATGGAGGAGGAGAATGATGTAAGCTGCCTTGAGCCCTTTGAGAAAAAAGGCAGGATATAAATCGAAAAATAAATAAATAAATAAATAAATAAAAATAAATAAATAAATAAATAAATAAATAAATCAGGATGTTCTTTGCTGACAGAAGGCATTCCTGACACCTTTTCAGATGGAATCTAAGCAATCACAGGAGTGCCTGAATCCTTGGCTTCAAGGAGAGACAATGAGCTGCAGGTCCAGTTTTGGATTCTCCTGCCTCCCCTACTCACAGTGCCAGATGCATTTCCGAGTTTGGACCACGGATCACAGAGACAGGCTTTGGGTATCAGCGGGACGCCAGAGCTGTGATGTATCCTGCCAGCACCCAGCCTCCAAGGGACACCCTTTGGACACCCTTAGATGTCCAAAATCGAAGTGCTCCTCAGAGCAGGGAGTGTAAGAAAGCAAGCTCTGCATCCACATTCCACCCACTCTGGATCGGATGCCTGCAATCCTGCGCATTCAGACAGTGTCAGGCATCCTGACAGTGCCACATGCTTGCATCCTGGTCTCTTTTAGCTCACACCTCAGAATAGTTTATATCAAAAAGCATCATCTCTATATTTCAGTTTAGGAGATCGCATTTTATCTGGGTGAGTTTCAAGCATTTTATTAGCTAGGGATGTGACACTCGGTCCAGAATCCAGTTCTCAAAAACACACTGGACTTCTTTCCCACCCTCGGTCCTCCTGGCCAGGAAGTGAGCTGAGCTGAGATCAAGTCTGCAACTGGAGCAGCTGCTTTGTGCAAACCCAGGAACTGGAGCAGCTGCTTTGTGCAAACAACACAGTATGTAATTCTTTGCACAAAAGGTGCAAATTGCGTAATTCTTTGCACAAAATACACAAAGCCTGCAAGTCACAACAGAATTCCACTTGAACTCGCTCTCTGCTGGACACCCACAAGCTCAGCACAAGGCAGACAGAAGACAGGCCTGAGGCCAAGGTGCTGAGCTGAGGAAATTTCTCACACTTCGGTATTGCTAGCTATTCCGGTCAACATGCCATAATTTAGCGTATGTTGTAACTGGCCATTTGGGGTGTGTCTTTGTTCCCGGAAGGATTCTGTGACTGCATAATAAACACGGGTGGATTGCAGACCCAAGTGCTTCCAAGCACCACCAAAGGAGAGATATCCTTAAGAGATTTGCTTTTTCCCAAGGAAAAATGGTGGAAGAAGCAGTGGCTGAAACCCAGGGAGCTTCCGAGTGGAAGATGTCACTCTGCGCATGCATGTAGGATTCCATGAACGATGCTCTGCAGTTGCATTTTGAGAAAGCAGCTTCAGACTGAACATTGCTTCTTTGCCACCAGAAGGCACTTTGGAGTAATTGGAAATATGATCGGCCTCAGCGTGGAGTTCTCATTCGACTAATCCCTAAAGGAAGCAATTCAGACCCATTCAATCTTGTTCCACGAGCTGTGGAAGGAAGGAAGGAAGAAGGAAGGAAGGAAGGAAGGAAAGACAGAAAGACAGAAAGAAAGAGACAGACAGACAGACAGACAGACAGACCATTAGAGCATTTTTCTCTCTGCCTTTCTACCCGCCCCCAAGTCCCCCCCCCCCTCGCTGCCGCCGCCTCTCTGCTAATGAATATTTTTGTGCAACGTCCTTGTTGTTATTGTCTTGCCGCTTCCAGCGAGCTCCAGCGATGTGGCAGTCTTGGGTTTCTTGAGTGTTTCCCTTCCAATGGCTTTCCAGGCTCTTCCCCAAAACAAACACACTACACAATGAAGCCCAGCTTAATAGACTTCAGATGGAGGAGAGATTAAAAACAGGCAACAATGAAAATAACCCTGAAAAAAAAACATAAAGGGAAATGAAATCAATGAAGCGTAAAGCAGGTCCGGTGGGGAGTGAGCGCTTTAGAAACACAATGAGGAAAAGTCCGGCTTTGAGAAGGCACAATGGGGAGCTTGCAGCAGATCTGGGCTGGCCAAGCCCCACGCTATAGGGCAGCTATTAAACCTCATTGTTAGGACCCCCAGAATGTACAGTTGGGAGGAAGAGGACTCTTGGCTGAAACGCCCAGTTGCAGTGTGAATATTTAAAACCTGAGAAGCTGGTGCTCTTTTGTTGCAAGTCGGTAAAAGCAGGCAATTGCTTGGCCCAAATGCCCACCTTATTTGCACAGGTAATTAAGATCCTTGCGAAGGAGAACTCATGGAGGCTGTGCAGGAGAGCCACTGCGGTCAGTGGGCAGTGTCCAGCATGTAACTCCACCTTCCTTTTCCATAACTCTCCTCCTCCTCTCGCTTTTATCCTCACAACAACAACCTTGCGAGGTAGGTTGGGCTAAGAGCCTCTGGCTGGCCCAAAGTCGCCCAGCTGGCTCCATGGCTGAGTGGGGACTAGGACTGAGCCCTGTACTCTTAACCCTGCACCACACGACTTCGCATAAATCAGTAATGAAAAGCTTTTCGAAAAGCATTTATAGCATCTTCCACTCTCGTGGCAGCGCACAGGTTCATGCACAAATAAAATTGGCATCATGGAAAAATCAACCTCAGTATAACAAAATCTCTCCCAAAAAGAAGAAGGCAAAGAACTACCAGCATTGCCTTGAAAAGGATTTGAAAAGCAACATCAATCGGTAAGAATAGAGATTAATTAACTTCAGAATATTAATAAGTAAGCAAGGCATTTATTTATGTATTTATTGTTCAAATGCATCCCCTGGTTTTCTAAGAAAGAGCAGTTCTGCTGGGAATGTTATCTCCAACCTAGCAAGATCTGCACATCAACTAACTTCCCCCAGTCTTGTACAATCCTGCGCATATCTAGAAATCCAGCATGCTGAGGATTGTCGGCCTTTCTATTTTTCTGTCTACACATGCATGGGATCACACCTTTAATTGCACATCAGATTGCAATGCAGTGCATACTACTGTTCATAGAAGCAACAGACGACAAGGGACATCTTAAAAGAGGCGTCTTCGCTTCTTCTCATGCAGTAGCAACGCCACTCTTTATGGAGACGGGCATGTAAGACGAAGGGACGCTCGACTGCAGCTTTCTGTTTGCACGGTGGGCAAACCAGGATCCCGCCAGCCGCTCACAAGCAGGACGTGAGCGCGTGCCTACTGCAACCGGTCGGTGCCTCGGCTGCACACCAAGAAAATCTGCTTTTTGCTTCGGAAAGATTGTTCGTAACCGTACGCCGATTCACGGCTTAGCTGAGGAATCAGTTAAGATTTCTTTAATTCACCGACATCCTGAAGTAACAGCGGCAGAAACAGCTATGACGACCAGAGCTGAGCAAAGCACAGCAAGCAGGATCTGCAATGAAATGTTGCTGTTTCGAGTCCTCATGATTCTGGCTGGCTGGCCGGCCATACCCGCTTCCATGGTATTCCATTCCGTCACACACTTCCTGCCCAAGGCATTCCTTCTGTAGCCAGCAAGGAAATTCAGGCCTCTATGAGTTTTTTCTTTTGGCGCTGGTGGGGGTACCCCATCATGTTCCTCTAACATTTCTGCAACTCTTAGGGTTTCCTTGAGTATGCCTGATAACCGCCCCAATTATGGAATGCGCTCCCTGGAGAGGTCCGCCTGGCGCCGTCGTTATCTGTTTTTCAGCACCAGGCAAACACCTTCTTATTCAAGTCATATTTTAATTGTTAGTTTGGTTTTGTTTATAATTTGTTGTTATGTATTTATGTATCTGTGTTGTAGTTAATTTGGCTTTTTTTTTTTTCAGTTGCCGAGATGCACCAAGGGGGGGAGGGATATATATTTAATTGTGTATGGTTTTATTGTATTTTATTCTATTGTATTTTAAACTGTTGTAAGCCGCTCCGAGGCTTTGTTGCGATGGGGCGGCATATAAATGTTTTAATAAATAAAAAAATAATAAGCCCCTCCTTGTCACCCCATGGCTTCATTTGCATGCACTACAGGCTGCTGTTCAACATTTCCATCCCAAATATAGGAATGACGAGAGAAACACTAAAAATATAGAGCACAACCCAGCCAGATAACTGCCAAAACAAGAATCAAAGGCTATTTATCACCTGGCATCAAAATGGTGGTGAAAGAGGCACATGATGTGTAGATCTGAGCAGTCATGGTGATGGTGGATTACCTACACCCGTCAGATCACCTATATACACAATCTGGTGTTTGTGGGACAGACAACAGATGCTTGTTTACATAGCCATTAGATTGGGATTTATTTAAAGCATTTGTGTTCCACCAGTTGTGCCACAGCACCTCTGGGCGGCTCACAATCACAGGATAAAACCCACAATAAAAAAACTAATTACAACAATTTAAACATATGAATAATTTAAAAGCATTATTAAAAGTACTAATACTTTAGATCCTGCCTTCTTTCTTACAACGGACTCAAAGCAGCTCCCATTATTCTCCTGCTGCTGCTCTCAGTCTTATCCCCACAACAACAACCCTGTGAGGTAGGTTGGACTGAGAGTCTCCAACTAGCCCAAAGTCCTCCAGTTGGCTCTGTGGCTGAGCGGGGACTAGAGCCCAGATCGCCTGAGTCCCTTTTGCATGCGCTTAACCCCCCCACCACACTGGCTCTCACAGATGTCCATTCATACTGGTTGTACTTGCTCTTTTCGTTCCACCAGCGGGCCTCCTGTAGAATGGCTGCTTTGACTATTCACAGCCTCCAGGGCAGCCGTTTGCTGGGGGTACGCAGGGGACTCCCTAAATTCCCGCCAACACAAAAAGGCTGGGGACTTTTGTTCCGGCTCGGGTGCCCTGCTGGGGGAGACAGGGCTCCTCTCCGCCTCACTCTGGCTGATCCGGGAGGGTCCAGACCGTGGGCTCCATCCCCTGGGCCTCAAGCCAAGCCACAGCAGTGGGCCACCGAAAAAGACACTGCTAGTGCGCAGGTGAGCGATGCTGCCAGGTGAAGACTCGGCCAGCATCCAAGCCTGCCCACATTGTGAGTTGCAGCCAGAGGGACACGCACTGTGAGCACAAGAACATCGGAAGAGTCCTGTTGGCCAAGCGTCCGGTTTCCGACAGGGGGGCAGCCAGGTTGATCGGTGGAACAGCTGATGAATTCATTAAGGGCACAATTCTGTGACCTCCCAACATTATTCGGGGGATGGCAGCAGCTTGGAGAACCTGCAACTCAGAGCTTGGACTCAAGGCCAAGCCCCCAGCCTGCCTTGAGAGCCATGGAGGGGAGAAAAGGGGTGACCCGGGGTGGAGGACAGGACCCTGGGATTGAGGGCAGACACCAGCCCCCACTGGGGCCCCAGATGCCTCCCTTCCCCCTCCCTGGGGCTTTCTCTAGACAGCAGCAAACAGCTGCTCAGATAAAATTCAGGACCAAATGGCTGGCACTGCACTCCGTTTGCCGCATGGGGCCCTCTCGCCAAACCCCTCTCCCCTTTTCAGAAGGGTAGCTTTTCTGCATCAGGCCATAAAACTGCTCCCAGTTTCCCTGGGAATGCGTGCTGCAGGACTAGCAGCTCCTTTCCTGCTTTTCCGCATGTAACTTAAGGGCACCGGAAGAGCCGCTGCAAAGCCTGCAAGGGGGACATGGGTGGAAAAGCACCCTCCCTCCCATGTTCCCCAGCAGCTGATGTACCTAGTCAGCCTGCTTCTAACACTGGAGGTAGCATAGAGCTATCCTAGTAGCCCTTACTAGCTTTCTTCTCCATGGATTCGTCTGGAGTCCTTGTACAGTCATTCACAATGGTGGCCATTGCTACATTCTGCCCAAGTACATTTTGCACTTTAAGTATGCGCTGGGGAAAGGAGGACTCCCTTTAATCAGCCTCTCTCTCCCACCCCACTCATCAGGTTGCTGTGATAAGCCGTTTGGGTTCCAGTATTACGAGAAAGAGAGGAAATTAACTCCCTAGCTATCTTCTCCCCACCACAACCTCTAGGTGGCACTGTTGTGCAGCAGAATAGCCCAGAAGTACATGAGTGGAAACAGAGTTTTCTTTCATTTTCTTTAAATAGTACCACGTTTTCTCTGATCCTAAAAACAAACAACCCACCTGCCTGTCCCCCCAGCCCCCAAAAAAAACCTTGCCAAAAGTGCTCTTTTAGAGCAGATGTGAAACTTGAAAACAACCGTGAGGAAAGAATGATGAGTGCGTGATAAATACCTCGGGTAGAAAATCTCACAATCTCCAGGCATTCCCTTGTCATTGTGGCCACTGATTGATAGCAACCAGCAAATTGTCATTGCAAAGATCGGTTTTTTGCGGCGAGGGAGTCTAATCAATTCACACAACAATGACTATTGTGTGGTGCCCAGCCTCAGACTTCTGTCCACCAGTTAAATGATCGACCCCAATGCGTGAGTATCTTTTACTGCTGCTCCCGGCCTGATCGATCGAGGTTCATTGCTAGCGAACTAAGAAGAGCGCCTGGAATAGATCAGGTGCCGTTTGGCGCCAGATTGATAATATAATTAAGATTCCCACAAAGGCACTTTATTTTTTCTTCGTTAATTAAGCCAATGTGAGGCAGGGAGGACGGGGGGGAAGCCCCCTTCAGAATGCCAGATGCGGCGTTTGCCATCTCCGGATGAACACGCAGGACCTGATCTGCTGTCCAGGTGCAGGGCCCATTCACACGACCAGCTCTAGATGGACTGGGCAGGGGAAGGCTGTTCTTTGCACCCAGATCCATACTGGGACGTGAAGAAGATGACCAGGGAAAACCATAATTAAGATTGCGTTGTATCTCTCGATGGTTTTTGTGGGCATGCTCTCCAGAATGGCTCTCTGTGCAACCAAAACATTTATCATTAATAGAAGGTGCAGTTCTGTGGATGCTGGCTGCATGGCTGGAGGATGGGCCAGGATCCCAGCTGAGACCTCACAATTGTGTTCTGAACTGGATTTAGGATTCTGACTACAGAGTCCTCTCTGCTCTCACGTCTAACACCATTCTTTCCACACTGGCTGCCGCTGCAAAAGACTTCCCTTTATAGGGGTCAGCCGGGAGGGCTTTCCACGAGACAGGGAGGAAAGGCAAGGGGTTCCAGTGGGATGCAAGGAATTCACACAAGGGTTAAAGGGTAAAAGCCAGCACCGGTCAAAGTCAGCCATCTCTCTCTTTTGCACGGCCAGAGAAACCCAGAGACAGGCTCCCTCTGTCTTTGAACAGGTGCCCAGAAGTCTCCAGGTTCAGAAGGTTATGGTCAGCTAAACGGGGTGGTGGCCAAAGGGGATTAAAATTTAAATGATATCCCTCCAGATAGAAATCTAACAAAACAAAATCAAACACGGACCTCTTAGCAGAACAGATCGACAGGTCCAGTTCTGTGCATGGTTAGACAGGAAAAAATGTCCCGGAACTGCCAACATTCCCCAGCCTGGGCATTTGGTTGGTTTACTGGGGCTTATTAGATGATAAGCAAGTCCTAAGATTTTAAGCTATTGTAGTTTTTTGCATCTGTTTCAAAATTGGTTTTAAATTTTATATGGTAAGCTTTTAAATGATGTTTTACGTGGTGTCTTTTATTCTGTATTTTTAATGTGTTGCTGTAAACCATCCAGGGAGCTTCAGCTATTGGGTGGAATAGACATTAAATAATATAATTAATTACATGAGCGAGAACGACAGTCCTGTGAGGTAAGCTAAACGATCACGATGGACCCACTGAGCTTTATGCCCTCCTGTGGATTTGAGCCTACCTCGCCTTAGTCCAACACCCTAATCCTGCTTTCCCAAAACTGGCGCACTCCAGATGTGTGCATGGGGTGGGGGGGTGGAAGTCGAGCACACCTGGAAAACCCCAGACTGGAAAAGGATGAGAAGAGCCAACCTATCTGAGCACATGCGTTAAAGCGGCAGCTACGGTACCGTTCTGGGACCACGTTCCTCCGAGGCTGGACCCTCGCACGTGTCCACCTTTAAGACGGAGCAAACAGCAACGGCCTTGCGAGAGCCTGCTGAGGTGGGGAATGACTTACATCTTCATTTGACAGCTCTCTAATACCCTTTTCATTAAATGCGGAGGGTCAGTTAATTGGCAAATAATATAGGTGAGCTCCGTTAATCGAAACGTACTGAAGCAAGGCTAATTCCTTCATTAATAGGACTGCATTCTATTTAAAACCCTCTGCTTTTTTCTTTCTCATTTTAAGGTTTCTGTGCGGCCACACCATTCCCAGGTCCAGCCTTTAAGCTGCTCTGGCAACCTTCACAAATGCTGAACAAACTCTTAAGAGCAAACGAAGTTCACCCTTCTGCTGACCTTAGGCTTTTGCTGGCCAGCAGAACTTTCCAGTGCCGGCCAGTAAGCAAGACCTTGTGGCACCACAAAAGGGTTGCAAATTGCCAGTGGCTTATTTCTTGATACCATTCCTGGGGTCATAGAGGAACAGTACAGAACAAACAAACCCTGCATGCATGAGGGTCCAGATTCGGTTCCTTCCGTCTTGTTTATCTAGCTATTTTTACACCGGCCAAGAGCCTAGGCTCTCTGGGGGTTAACAAAGAAAATTTACCTTAACCCTGCAAGACTGCAATAGCAATGTTGCAAACTGGGACCGGGCGTTGTTCTCACGTAACCCCAGTCCTCCGTCAGCTCCATTGGCTCCCGATTGAAGTCCGGGCCCAATTCAAGGTGCTGGTTATCACCTACAAAGCCCTCAATGGCTTGGGACCTGGGTATCTAAAGGAACGTCTGTGCCTATATATGCCCTCCCGCCCCTTGAGATCAGCAACAGATGCCCTCCTCCAGGAACCCTCCATGAAAGATATTAGGAGGGTGAGCACCCAGAGGAGGGCCTTCTCGGCGGTGGCACCCCAATTATGGAATGCGCTCCCCAGAGAGGTCCGCCTGGCGCCATTGTTATTTGTTTTTCGGCACCAGGCTAAGACCTTTTTATTTAAAACTTATTTTAATTGTTAATTTATTGGTATTTATAGGATTTTAAATCTCTTAAGCTGAGATGCACCGGGTTTTAATATTTTTGTTGTATAATTGTTATATTTGTATATTTCGTTTTTGTTGTGAGCCGCCCCGAGGCTTTGTTGCGATGGGGGTGGCATAAAAATACATAAATAAAACTGTTAAAATGCCGGAAGAATGAAAAGGCCGTCATGTGGCACCGAAAAGAATTCAGAGTAGGTGCCGGGCTCACCTCTCTGAGGGATGCATTCAACAACTGGGGGCCACAACCAAAAGGGAAGGTTTCTTTTAATAGAGAAGCAAAACCATGTCACTGGGAGGCTGACAAGCTTGTACCTCACGTGCCCGCCTTCCTTGTCGTCTTTATTAGGGGTTCAAAGGGTGCTTGTGTGTTTTGAAGCTCAAGTTCTTTGGCAAGAGGCTTTTTCTTTTTCTTTTTTTGAGCTCTGGGAAAGGTGTGTTCTTGGGACCAGCCATGCCTGCCATGGCGTGAGCAAGCCCATTCCCAGGCAGCCATTTTAGAAACATAGAAACAGAGCGAGTCAGAAGGGCCCTCCCAGGTCATCTAGTCTGACCCCCAGCTCCAGCCGGCTCCGCTCACGACATGCCCACCATGTGCATGTCCAGCCTATCCTTGAACACCCGCACCGATGGGGCCTCAACGACAACGATTTTGTGAGAGTGCACACAATATTTTCTCCAAATTCCACCTGTCCGCCTCCACTGGCCGGGGGTCCTTCCCAGCCTGCTGCTCTACCCAGCCCAGCCATGGTCCTCCGGATCCCTCCAGGCAGAGCAGGGCTCCACACGTTCATCCAGCCCGGAATACCCCATTTCCCGTGCCATGTGTGATTCCTGCCTTATCCAAGTGATTCATCTCTGTCTGAAATAAACAGAGCTAGCCTTTTCAGAAAAGCAGAGGTCTTCTCCATTCATTTCTTTATTCCTAAAATATGAGTTTTGCCACACCCCAGCACATGCGGGCACTTGGAGCAGGACCTGTGTTCCTGGGTACAGGAATATTTTGAGTTAGCTGCTCCTGTTTTTTTTTTTAAAGGAAAAGCTGGAATATATTCACTGCTGAAAGACCTTTCAAGCCTAAGCATGACCTAGCATTTTAAGAGCAGGAAGCACATTATGTATAACTTATCAGTTGGCACATTGATCCAGTATCATCATTTATTTATTTATTATAGATCCATGCCTCCCTGTAGCCCAAAGGACTCTCTGGGTGGCTTATAATAAAAACAACAAAGAACAATAAAAATGACAAATAGCAACAGTAAAAGGAACAATTAAAATGGCAATCAAATAATAAAAGCCATTAAAACAACAAATCCAGCAATCAAGCAACGAAGTCACAACAAGGCACGCATCAAAAACATTAAAACCAGTTCAGCCATTAAAAGACCTGTTAAATAGGGAAGTTT
The DNA here is from genome assembly GCA_023646645.1 of Varanus salvator macromaculatus. NCBI lineage: Eukaryota > Metazoa > Chordata > Lepidosauria > Squamata > Varanidae > Varanus > Varanus salvator. Next base: position 4,858,082 of record JAIXND010000771.1, on the reverse strand, counting down.
TTACCTGACAGTAGAAGGAAAGCAGCGACGGCTGCTGATCGCTGAGTCCATCTGAGAGACAAGTGGTAACTTGGGGTCCAGGAGCACCCCCAAGCTGCAAAACTTTAGAGGGAAAGCAGCCCTGTCCAGGATAAGCTGAAAATGTCCCAGTTGGAGGCGCGGTCTGCACATTATGAAAACCTGTGTGTTCCTCTGGGTTGATGCTTTTTCCTCCACATGTACAGCATCTGTGGTCCCATCTGTCTCCGCCACAGCTCTGCTGCAGTCGGAGTAGCTGTGACCCACTCTCACCTGACCATGAATTAGCACAGGCAGGCAAATACAGCATATAAACTCCTCAGGTGCTTGCAGTACAGAATAAGCGGCTCCCATCCCTACTGAGCCCAAATCCGACAGAATTCAACCAGGGATGATGAGAAAATTGCTCTATTTAAGCGGGGATGGTGGGGGGGGGTGTCTACTCAATTTGTACTTCCTAGCGTTGAACATGGTTCATAGCACACCCTGGAGTTCAAAATTCAAGCTTCTAAGAAGTTTTTGTACAACATGTGCACAATTTTAAAAACATGCAAAAATTAAGCCCTAAACGGCTTGGGTCCTGGATACCTGAAGGAGCACCTGCGTCCATATATGCCCACCTGCCCCTTGAGATCAGCGGGAGAGGCCCTTCTCTGGGAGCCCCCCGTGAAGGAAATTAGGAGGGTAAGTACTCGAAGGAGGGCCTTCTCTGCGGTGGCGCCCAATCTATGGAATGTGCTCCCCAGAGAGGTCTGCCTGGCGCCGTTGTTATTTGTTTTTCGGCGCCAGGCAAAGACCTTTTTATTCAAGCGTTATTTTAATTGTTAATGTTATTTATTTATTTTATCTTTTGGCCAGGGTGACTTAAATTATTTTTAATTTATACTGTTTTATATATTTATGACTGTGAGCTGCCCCGAGGCTTCGGCGAATGGGGCGGCATAGAAGTTTTCTAAATAAATAAATAAAATGTGCACAAGCGCATTTTTGTCAATCGGTGCTAAATGCATGCAAAAATAAACACTTTTAAAAAGGCACACAAAGTAGGCATGAATTTTGGTGCAGCAGGGGATGGGCAGAAGCTCACATCCCTTCAGGACAGAAAGAGGTTGGCGGCAGAAAACTGACAATCTCAACCAAACTGAGCTGGACAGATCCCTTTGCCCCTACATCACATTTCCAGTTCAGCATTTCCCTACTGGAGTCTGCCCTGGCAAGCCACTCATTGAGCTAAGGAAACATCCCATGACAGTGTCCCAGGAAACCAAATGGCTATTTCGCTGCCTTCTCTGAGTTACTACATTTAATTGCCGGTTTGTGTCCATTTCGTCATTTGAACAAAACCTGGGCGGTTTTGGCCTGGGCCTCGCTAAGAGGGCAGCATGTTAGACGATGTGCAGAGCACAGATCCTGTTCCGGTACTGTCGATGTTGCTGATTCCTGTGATAACATGGCTGAGACAGGGCTCAGGCAAAGCACGGCGGCTCTTGCAGAATTGCCCAGAGTCCGAGTGACCAGCTGGGAAGCTCCAAAGGCCTCTCACACCCAGGGAGAGCCCAGTGTGCCTTTAACAAGCACCAGGCCAAGTTTACTGCCCTATAAATCTTGATTAGACAACGGCATTTTTCTCCCACACTTTAGAACAGTTGGCGGTTGATTTATGGCAGCTGACGGGCCGTTGTCGAAGGGGGACCTGGCGGCGCGAGCCGCAAACACAATTTATCCTAACAGCCTGGGGTTGATTCATTTACCGGAGGACGGCAGGCCGTTCATTCCCCAACAATTATCCATGGAGAGGGCAGGACAGGGTAACCTTCCCACCCACTGCTCATAAGTCAGGCTTCCCCTCTCCGTGTGCCCCCACGAGCCAGCGCTGGGGGTGGCCAGCGCCTCGCTCAGCATTTCCCTCATGTTGCCGCAGAAAAACCTTCATCTTTCAAGGAGGAGCCCTTCAAAGACGCTCGTGGACTTGCTGTCATTGGCCAAGTGCTTCTGCTTTCCCCACATCCCTGAGCGCGACTCCCCTCCAGGGCAGGGCAGCCTTGTTGTTGTTGTTGTTATGTGCCGCCAGGTTGCCTCTGACTCATGGCGGCCCCGTGAATGAAAGCCCTCCGAGATGTCCTGTCATGCCAGCTCTGCTCCGCTGCTCTAAATTTAAAGCTGGGGCTTCCCCGAGAAAGTCCACCCATCTCATATTCGGCCTTGCCTTCCTTCTCCTGCCCTCGACTTTCCTAGCAACTCCCTTCTCTAGGGAGTCTTGCCTTCCCATGATGTATCCAAAGTAGGACGGCCTCAGTTTTGTCATTTTTGCTTCTAGGGAACGCTCTGCCTTGATCTGATCTAGGACCCTCTGGTTGGTCTTTCTGTCAGTCCAGGGTGCTTGCAAAGCTCTCTTCCAGCACCATCTTTCAAACACATCGATTTTCTTCCTGCCAGCTTCCTTCCCTGTCCAGCTTCCACACCCAGACACAGTGAAGGGGAATACAAGAGCGTGGGGGAGCTTGGCCTTGGTCTCCAGTGCAACATCCTTACACTGGATCGTTTCTAGTTTCCATATCGCTGCCCTTCCAGTCCCTCTGCTTTGAATTTCTTGGCCTCAGTCTCCCATTGGATGGATGACAAAATCTTTCAATTCCTTCCTCAAAGGGCAGCATTACAAAGACCTTTCCATGTAAGACTAATTGCATGGCTTGCTAATAAGGACGCATCGTGTGTTTTACGCTAGAGCAGGGATGGAGCACCCTGGCTAGAGGGAAGGGGCAAATCTGCCGTCCCAAACCGCCCAGACCAACACGGTTTTATAGATGGCGAGAGTCCCCACGAAAGATTGTTCCAGAGTTTTCCCTGTACTGCTTTCCTATACAAGCTGCATGAGTCCCGCTGAGCACGGTGGTGGGAGGCAGGGGGAATGGCATCACAGAAAGGCACAGCCTTTCACTTCCCTGGCACGTGGGCCCTGATCCACTTTGCCTCTTTGCCCTGCAGCTTTGAAAAAGGCTTCATGAGTTGCATTTGTCAGGAAATCTCGGAATTACAGAACCAGGAGAATATACACTCAGATGCACATGGAAAACACTAAGCTCGGACCTCTGTAGTTTATTGACAGAGGACCAAGGAACCCCTCTGATCAAGACAAGTACAACAGCACTGCCAGGTAGTCAGAATACTGAACTGGCTACAGGCTTCCAGAACATGGAAAGGGATTCTAGTAAGTTGTGAATCACATACACATTTTCAAAGCAGCGATGAGATTCTGAATGGGTGGGAAGGCAAGGACAATGGGGAATAACACAGAAACACTGAGAAATCATTCTAGGCATCAGGAAAAACATCATGACCCATCGAAGGTTTGAGCAGCAGATAAATAAAAACAATCAGGAGTTACAGAAATCTAACAGGTTTAAAGTGTTGCGGTTTCTGCAATCAGAGATACAGAATTCCTTAAGACAAAGCATGAGCTGGGTAGGTTTTTTTACACTGCAAAGGAGGCACAGCTTCAACAGACTAGGAGCTTGCCTTATCTGAAAGTGGGTGGAGCGTTAGCATGGCTTGGGGCAATTTTTCCTTTTTCCCAGAGAAGGAACTTGGAAGGAAAAACCCTGCAAATGGAGAGGGGGAGTAAGGATACTGCAAAAGCATATCTTTTTATTTGAAGGTTTATTTGTATTTTCCCAACATGTCCATACAACCGTGAAAGACTGATCCCGGTGGCATGCAAGGACCTAGGACCTAACTGCCCAAACCTGTCCTGTGATCAGCAAATGAGGTTTTCTGCTGAGTGCACCCTCTGGGACTCAACTGGCAGCGCCTCCTCAGTGGTGGCCCCCTGATGGTTCCGCAGGCTCTCCTCTGAGCTCCGCCTGGCTCCAACACTGTCTTCTTTTTTGCCACCAGCTTAAAACCATCCTGTACTCCCAGGCATTGAGTGACATCGAGTGGCCTACGGCAGGTCATTTACGTCAGCTGGCTTTGAACACATCTAGTATGTTTATAGAAATTATTTCCACACCGCAGTACTAGAAAAGCTGCACTTCCAAATGTGCTCTTTGTTTGGTGGGTGTAATGAAGCCACTGAGTGAACGCAGAAGCTCCCAGTTTGCATCCTCCTTGTGCCACGAACTCCATAGCAAGGGCTGAGGGCCACCATCCTCTCCCCTCCCTCACCCCTGCTCTTTCTTTCAGCCTCCTGTCTGCAAGACAAGGACAATAATACTGACCTACCTTGCAGGGTTGTGGCGAGGGCTGCAGAGTAATGTATGCCAAAACCTTTGAACTGTTTGATGCTTTTAATCATCACATGTGGGACACACAGCACAAAGTTGCCATGCTTCTGGGCAGCGTTCCAGAAAACAGATGCCTCTATTTCCTTCTTCCCTTTTCCCTTTTCCCTTCACACTGGCATTCAGCATTCCTTGGCTTCTGAGGACACCCTTCCATCCCTGGACTGGTGTGGAAGGGAGTCGTCCCATTTCACCATCCCCATCCTTTGGTGCCCTATTAAGCAAGCCAATCCCTCTCCCTTGTTCCTCGGGGTCTCCCGGCTGGCACCCCACCCCTTGGTTTGCCACTGGGAATGGCTGTTGCTACAGCTGTTATTAACTACGAACAGTTCAGCAACCCAGACCTTGCATGGCTGGCTGGTCCATATTGCAACATCCCGCATTTTGCTGGTAGAGGCTCCGTTGGTTTTTATGCAATGCCATTTTGCAAGGGGCCTTGAAAGAGAGGAGAGGCTTATGAAAAACACTCTATAAATCCCAGTTCTGTTCTATTCCCATAGAGTTAATGGTTCAGAAAGGGCCCATTCACAGCCTGTTGGGTATTAACATGTCTCTGAGACTTTGTAGTTGTTGTTGTTAGTCGCGAAGTCGTGTCCGACCCATCATGACCCCATGGACAACATTCCTCCAGGCCCTCCTGTCCTCCACCATCCCCCGGAGTCCACTCAAGCTCACACCAACCGCCTCTGTGACTCCATCCAGCCACCTCATCCTCTGCCATCCCCTTCTTCTTTTGCCATCTATTGTTCCCAGCATTAGACTTTTCTCCAGGGAGTCCTTCCTTCTCATTAGGTGGCCAAAGTATTTGAGTTTCATCTTCAGGATCTGGCCTTCTAAAGAGCAGTCAGGGTTGATCTCCTCCAGGACTGACCGATTTGATCGTCTTGCGGTCCAAGGGACTCGCAGGAGTCTCCTCCAGCACTGCAACTCAAAGGCCTCAATCCTTTTGTGCTTGGCCTTCCTTATGGTCCAGCTTTCATAGCCATACATTGCAACTGGGAAAACCATAGCCTTGACTATACACACTTTTGTTGGCAGGGTGATGTCTTTGCTTTTCAGTATGCTATCTAGATTTGCCATAGCTTTCCTCCCCAGGAGCAAGTGTCTTTTAATTTCTTGGCTGCAGTCCCCGTCTGCGGTGATCTTGGAGCCCAGGAAAATAAAATCTGTCACTACCTCCATTTCGTCCCCATCTATTTGCCAGGAAGTGAGAGGACCGGATGCCATGATCTTAGTTTTCTTAATGTTGAGTTTCAAGCCAACTTTTGCGCTCTCCTCCTTCACCCGCATCAAGAGGCTCTTAAGTTCCTCTTCACTTTCTGCCATGGGAGTGGTATCATCTGCATATCTGAGGTTGTTGATATTTCTCCCAGCAATCTTGATTCCAACTGGCGATTCATCTAGCCCTGCCTTTCTCATGATGTGCTCTGCATATAAGTTAGATAGGCAGGGTGACAGTATACAGCCTTGCCGAACTCCTTTCTCAATTTTGAACCAATCAGTGGTTCCGTGCCCAGTTCTCCCTGTTGCTTCTTGACCCACATATAGGTTTCTCAAGAGACAAATAAGATGGTCTGGTACTCCCATCTCTTTAAGAACTTGCCATAATTTGTTGTGATCCACACAATCAAAGGCTTTAGCATAGTCAATGAAGCAGAAGTAGATGTTTTTCTGGAACTCCCTAGCTTTCTCCATGATCCAGCGTATGTTGGCAATTTGATCTCTAGTTCCTCTCCCTCTTCGAAATCCTGCCTGTACTTCTGGTAGTTCTCGGTCCACATACTGCTGGAGCCTAGCTTGTAGGATTTTGAGCATCACTTTGCTAGCATGTGAAATGAGTGCAATGGTGCGGTAGTTTGAACATTCTTTGGCATTGCCCTTCTTGGGGATCGGAATGTAAACTGACCTTTTCCAATCCTGTGGCCACTGTTGAGTTTTCCAAATTTGCTGGCATAGTGAGTGTAGCACTTTAACTGCATCGTCTTTCAGGATTTTGAATAGCTCAGCTGGAATGCTGTCACCTACACTAGCTTTGTTGTTGCTCAGACTTCCTAAGGCCCATTTCACTTCACATTCCAGGATGTCTGGCTCGAGGTCAGTGACCACCCCATCGTGCTTATCAGGGATGTTAAGCTCTTTCTTGTATAGTTCTTCTGTGTAATCTTGCCACCTCTTCTTAATGTCTTCTGCCTCTGTTAGGTCCCTGCCATTTTGGTCCTTTATCATGCCCATCTTTGCATGAAATGTTCCCTTCATATCTCCAATTTTCTTGAAGAGATCTCTGGTCCTCCCTATTCTATTGTTTTCTTCTATTTCTTTGCACTGTTCATTTAGGAAGGCATTCTTATCTCTTCTAGCTGTTCTCTGGAATTCTGCATTCAATTGTTTGTATCTTTCTCTTTCTCTCTTGCCTTTTGCTTCCCTTCTTTCCTCAGCTATTTGTAAAGCTTCCTCAGTCAGCCATTTTGCTTTCTTGTATTTCTTTTTCTTTGGGATGGTTTTAGTTGCTACCTCTTGTACAATGTTGCGAACCTCCATCCATAGTTCTTCAGGCACTCTGTCTATCAGATCTAATTCCTTAAATCTATTTGTCACCTCTACTGTGTATTCATCTGGGATATGATTTATGTCATACCTGAGTGGCCTAGTGCTTTTCCCTAATTTCTTCAACTTAAGCCTGAATTTTGCCACCAGAAGCTCATGATCTGAGCCACAGTCAGCTCCTGGTCTAGTTTTTACTGACTGTATAGAACTTCTCCATCTTTGGCTGCAGAGCACATAGTCAATCTGATTTCTGTGTTGACCATCTGGTGATGTCCATGTGTAGAGTCGTCTCTTGGATTGTTGGAAAAGAGTGTTTGCTATGACCATTGTATTCTCTTGACAAAATTCCACCAGCTTGTGCCCTGCTTCATTTTGTACTCCAAGGCCAAACTTGCCTGTTATTCCAGTTATCTTTTGGCTTCCTACTTTAGCATTCCAATCCCCTATGATGATAAGGACATCATTTTTTGGAGTTAATTCTAGAAGGTGTTGTACGCCTTCATAGAACTGGTCAACCTCAGCCTCTTCAGCACCAGTGGTTGGGGCATAGACTTGGACTATTGTGATGTTGAATGGTTTGCCTTGGATTCAAACTGAGATCATTCTGTCATTTTGGAGATGGTATCCCAGTACTGCTTTTCCTACTCTTTTATTGACTATGAATGCTACTCCATTTCTTCTGAGGGATTCTTGCCCGCAGTAGTATACCTGATGATCATCTGAACTAAATTCACCCATGCCTGTCCATTTTAGTTCACTGATTCCTAAGATGTCGATGTTCAGTCTTGTCATCTCTTGTTCGACCACATCCAACTTGCCTTGATTCATGGATCTTACATTCCAAGTTCCTATGGAGAATAGATCTTTGCAGCATCGGACTTTCCTTTCACCTCCAGATACATCGGCAACTGAGTGTCCTTTTGGCTTTGACCCAGTCGCTTCATTCTTTCTGGCGCTACTAGTACTAGCCCTCCGCTCTTCCCCAGTAGCATATTGGACACCTTCCGACCTGAGGGGCTCATCTTCCGGCGTCATATCGTTTTGCCTTTTGGTACTGTCCATGGGGTTTTCATGGCAAAGATACTGGAGTGGGTTGCCATTTCCTTCTCCAGTGGATCACGTTTTGTCAGAGCTCTCTGCTATGACCTGTCCGTCTTGGGTGACCCTGCACGGCAGAGCTCATAGCTTCATTGAGCTATGCAAGCCCCTTCGCCACGACAAGGCAGTGATCCATGAAGGAGCTCTGAGACTTACTCACTATAAAAGCACCTCCTCACCAAATGGGGAGCTGAACAAGCCCCTCTCTGCCTTGCAAAGACCAAAGCACTTCTTTGCAAGGGGGTGGCATACAAATTTGTAAAATAAAATAAAAATAAATAAAATATTCCAAAACTGGATTTGCATCTCCCACTTCTCTTAGCAGGTACGATATGGCCTCCGTTCAGGAAACCTCACCTAAACACACTGCGACATAGCCCATAATTTCTTTGGGATATATTTAACTTGATTCTGGAGGCATAGCTAAACTACAGATATAATCCAGTTTAAGCATGATCCTATGTTTCCTGAGACAAAAACAGCTTCCATGGGCTGGTTGAGCAATGGCGGCTGGGCGACTTTTTTCTGTCTAACCTTGCATAGCATGGCTTCCTCGGCTTCCTCTAGCTCTAATTTCAGAAAAGAGGAATTGAGGATTCCTTGGATGGACCATTCAGCCCTTGAATTTGACACCCCAGCTCTTTGGGTTGCTATGAACATGTGAGAAATATCATATTACATGCATCTAGTGGTCTCTTTCTCTCTCACTCTGTGTGTGTGTGTGTTCGTTCTGTGCTTGAAATTAAAGTCAGATTTGCTTGGAAGCAAGCAGAATGCCACAATTAAAAATGGACCCGTCTTCAACTAAGTCCTTCCCTCTGGCCCACTCCTGCACCAGAGACAAGGATGAGAGTCTCCCACCCCCGCCAGGGATTGCAGAAAATGCTGTTAGCGAGCTCTCCTGAGTGCAGGCAGACACTTGTGCATTGCAAAGCTGCTCCAAAAGCTCGGCACACCAATCAGGATCCTGCCTGTTTGCACGCGGCAGGTTCACCGCCTCGCTTGAGCACTTGCAAAAGTGCCACGGCTGCTTCAAGCGTGATAACATTTCGGATAGTGGCCCATCCATCCTTCAGTAAGGCTGGGAGTGGGTCCAGTTTGGGGGACAGGCATATGGACAAGGACCTGAGGGCAGGATCCTGTGCAAGCCTCCTTTTCATGCTGCAGGCTCTGTAAGAGCACGACTCAGAATGCACTTGATACTCTTCTCCTGCCAATTGGATGCTGTCTCAGCCTCTGTCTTGCGCAGGTTTCTGTGCAAGTAAGCCCACCCTGAAGTCCCAGGCAGTTCAACAGGACTTTCTCCCAAGTAAGGGCGATGCTGGGGGACGGCACATGTTGTACATACCCATGCTCATTCAATTTATTTATTTTACAAATTTATATGCCGCCCCCTTGCAAGCAAGCCTCGAAGCGGCTAACAACATATCAAAAAACAATATAAAGCAATTGCAACCCTATAAAACAAATACACAATTTAAAACACAAGTTAAAAACTGGCCCATCTCATAGTCTAAAAGATAAAAAGAATGACTATACACAATAATCATCAATAAAAATATATTGATGCAGCTAGTAAATACCTGTAACCTCCTTGCTATATCCTGAATCTCACAGAAGTGGAGAAGCCTGTAGCAATTCAGACACGAGTGAATAACCCTCCCTATGAAGACACATGCATGCAAAATTCACGCGGGGAGGTGGGTGCTGTAAAATGCTAGTTTGTCATCTAGTTTCTCTCTTGGGGTGCATCCTGCCCCTTTAGTCTTCATTTGGCCTCTGCAGTGGATCAGATGGGGCAGCCCTTTCGGCTCAGCAAGAAATCCCCAAGTTAGATGACCGCAACTCACTCTACGTGGGGCTGCCCTTGAAGATAGTTCAGAAGCTGCACCCAGAGTAATAAGTGGGACCCATCGGTCTGAACCTATAAGACTGGTTCTGACTTGCCTGCACTGGGGGCTTGGTTTGGCCCTGCACCCATTCAAGGCAACAGGGTGCTCATTTGCAAAAGTTCTGTATTCTCCAGTGTATGTCCTGTCAGTACCATCAACAAAGAATGAGTCTCTGAGCATGCACAGAGTGGTTTGTTGGACCCAATCCAGCAACTGTTTCTGAGTACCCTCTTTTTGAGTCCTCCTGGGCTCCCTCCCTCTGTGAGGGCCCTTTTGGAGGCAGGTAAGCCTCTTCTCTGCCCACCACCCCTCTAGTTGGCCGACCCGTCTCTCTGGACACCGTATCATGGGGTCAAGAGTCATACCAAGCTCGCCTGGCTGCTGGGGGTCTTCTCTCACCCTCTCCCTGCCCCTGAAGACCCTGGCTATTCCCAGAGTCCACCTGAACACCTGCGGAGGGCGGGCTTGAGATAAGCTCTGTGTGTCTCCCACTTCAACATCTGAGGATGCTGGCTCCCAGGACCCCCCTCATCTGACGAGTCCGAATCTGCCTCCCAAGAGCAGCTGCCCCTTTCTTATTTATTTGTTTATTTAAAGCTTTTATAAGCCACCCACCACTGACCTCTTGGGACGGCTTACAACAAAAGCAACACATAAAATGAAACGAAGCACGGCATCCAGCATCTCAATGCGACAAAACCCAGGTTAAAACATGCAAATAATGGGGAAATAAATGTCCTTCCACAACATCAACAACAACAGTATCCTTGCCCTCTTCTGAACCCTCTCCGGCTTGTCTGCTTCTTTCTTAGGTGGCGGGCACAGTTCTCCAGGTGCTGAATTGAGGGGAACTGGCACTTTTCGCGATTTGGAAGGGATGCTTCCAAATTTCCTTGTGGGGGAGGCTGAACATGAAATAGGTGAGCCCGAGACAAAAAGGACAACGCCAAAAAGCCCACGCTTACAACATATTTTAGCTTGACACTCTTGTAGGAGAGTCATTCCTACCTTTCAGAATGCAAGGAAACCGCCAAGGGATGGCTGCTTTGGAGAACGTGTGTGAAGCTGAGGAAGGAGGCGTCCCAGGTCTCCTTCGACAGCAGATGTGGTGGAGGTTGACACCTTGGAGTAAAGCCAGTAATATCTGGATTTGGATCCCCGTTGGCTGTAGAGAAGACTAGGAGAACTTGGGTTGGTCGTAGCAACGTTGCAAAGATAAAATATTGGATAAACCTGCAGGCTGCCCTGAGCATCTTGGAAGCACAGCAAGGGCTGGCGAAGGAAAGCTGCAACCTGGAGAGATGCACACCTCTTGCTCTCACCCTCCCGTGGCGACACAACATTTGCCCGGAAAACGCCCTCCTTTTCGTATGCTTCTTATCCCCCGCTGGCAGCCTCTTCTCCTGCATGGTCCCCCTCAATGTGCAGAAGCACACACGCATGCACGCGATCCCACTCCCGGCCCACCACCCATCCTCTGCAATCCTTAGCAGCTGTTCCAACTTGACTGTTCTTGGCAAAGTTTGCCTCCTCGAAGACCGGCGCTCCGCCCCTCTCATCCCCAACGTGGCCTGGGAAAACAGCTCCCGTGGTTGAATTTATAGGGTACGGTTTCAGTTTACTTCCCTCCAGCAGCAGGCCTGTGCTGGATTGCTGTTCAAGCAGATTTGTGCCGGCCGGTTGACAGAACGTGCCCACCCCTCTCTCCTCTTGCACGGAGCACCTGCATGCATGCCAGAGGCAAGAGACAAGCTCCCCTCTGCTTGCCAGCAGGAAGCTGCCCTCCCAGCACCAGGGCCCTGTCGGATGCTCAGGCGGCCACTTGGGAGCTGGCAAAAAGGAGGAAGGCATCCCAAAGACGAGCGAAAGAGGGAGAATAAAGGACCCACATTTGCGTAAAAGTTGCATGTGCATACAGATCAAAGTTTAGAAACCGTTACCTTGCTCTACATTGAAAGGAAGTGCAAATTCGTATGGAGGAGATCCACATGAAAGCCGGTGTAGTGTAGTGATTGAGTCTTGGGCTCTAGCCGGGGTTCTAGTCCCCACTTGGCCACTGAGCTCACTGGGTGGCTTTGGACCAGCCAGTGACTCTCAGCCTACCCTACCTCACAGGGCTGTTGTGAAGATAAAATGGAGAGGGGGAAGAGGAGGACAGGTAAACCGCCTTGAATTCCTTCAAAAGGAAAAAAAGGCAGGACATAATTACAATAAAACAATAAATAAACCAAATGTTTGGTTTGTTGGCCAGGTCCTACCTGATGATGGACAACTGTTCTGAAGGTTTGTCGCCTTAGCACTAAAACCAGAGAGGAATTATTCCAGCCGTGCCTGATGCCAGCAGTTGAAATACAGACCTTCCGCACTCATGCGCCTTGCCACAAACCCGTGACTTTTCCTTCTCTGCAAAGGGACACATGGCCCCTCTCTCACACACAGGAGAAAACCTAAGCTTGCAGCGCATCCACAAGACATCTTGCACTTCCAAGTGTGTGCCTTTTTTTTTTTTTAATTGTGCGACTGTCAAAAGGGTGAATGTATGAAGTGATCCTGAGAGAAGGGGATTGTGGGCAGACGTTTGATGCGTCATTCGGCCGAAGTGGACTCTGAATACGCCAATGTGCATGCCCCCTTGCTTTTCTAAATCTGCTTCTTCTCCTCCCCTCCCCAGTTTGCACGCAGTAAACTACTAAAGCAATGGTGCAGTGCAACTGTGACTCGAGGACACACATTCAAGTCCACCCAGGGCTTGTGACAAGAAATACAAGCTACGATTCATTTAGTGTGTCTGGGACTACCAGCATTTTGCATGTGGCAATCTTTGACCTACTGTATTTTTCGCTCTATAAGACGCACCTGACCATAAGACGCACCTAGTTTTTAGAGGAGGAAAACAAGAAAAGAAATATTCTGAACCAAATGGGCACATAATCACAGGCACATTCCCCATCACTTCCCCATGGGCTGCACATCTGACAGACTTTCTGCACACACACATTCGCTCTATAAGACGCACAGACATTTCCTCTTACTTTTGAGGGGGGGGAAAGTGCGTCTTATAGAGCAAAAAATACGGTACATGGCATGAACTAACCCAGGAAAGGGCGTATGCATGTCAATGTAGAGATGCCCTGCTGTGCAGCCAGGGAAAGGTCTGTTGCAGCATCCCTCACTGCGCTGTGGGCTGGACTAGATGATCACTAGGGATCCCTTCCCACTCGTTTGCTTTTATCATTCTGTCATCGCCTCTTGGTTCTTCCTGGTTTAGGACTCCACAGTCTGTTTCATACACATGCACATTTGTCACTCAGTGACAGCAGATTCGAGGAGTGACGTAAATGTGTGAATGAATGATCTAAACTGGAGTTTTATCCGGCCAGCCCTGTGGCTGCAAGGGAATGATTAATGAACTCCTCTGACTTAAAAGGCTGGCAGATGGAAACTGACAACTCAGGGGAACAGCAAGCGGCTACTTATTGGAGAGTAAGCCGCAGGAAACACCACGGGTCGTGTTTGCGAGCAGCCCTGCAGTGGGCTGGCTGTGTGACATTCAGCATCCTTCCCAGGCCTACCCTTGCCATTGCAGCAGCTTCGTCTTATCACTGGGCAAGGCAGAATATTTGTCCATTTCCTAAGAATTTCAGGTTTGCAGGAACCAGTTTTTTTAGCTGAACTCCAGTTTCAGCCAAATCCTGATGCTAAAATGATATGTGCCTAGAATTAAACCATTCTGAGTCTAGGATTGTTTCTAGACAGCGGTCACAGTTCAGCCACAAATTTTTGCTCTGGGATACCCCAGTGTGCTTCATCTCAGTAGGACCATTCGTTCAATTCATTCACTGATGCATTTTTCAGCCACCCTGTAACAGCAGTTGACAAGGCGGCTCATAAACAAAGACAACATATAGTATTTACAAAAATAAAAATGTTTTAAACACCAAATATGATTAAAACATGAATTTAGGCTGGGAGGGAGATGTTTCATTCCAGTTACTTTTTAAAAGAGGGGTGGAGTGAAGGAGTTAGAAATCCTTGCTTTCCGCAAATCAGCCAGAGATCTAACAGAAGATTTAGGCCTGCCCTCTTCCCCTGCCCCCTCTCCTCTGGAACTCTCCTCTGTTTCGGAAACTCCCCTTGAAATCTACTTTTAAAAACAGCAACAATTGCGTGTACACCAGTGTGGAGAGACCTCTGGCAGAAGAAGCCGGGTGGAGCGGAGCATACAAAGGATTACAAGTGATAAATAAACAGTTCCTGTTGCTACGTGCCGGCAATTTATGGCATCCCTATGATGAAGACTCTCCAAAATGGCCCATCCTTCACAGCCCTTGTAAATTCAAGGCTGCAGCTTCCTTCAAGGAGTCCATCCATCCGATAGTTGGTCTTCCCTTTCGTCTCTCACCGTGGATTTTCCCTGGCATGATTGTCCTCTCCAGTGAGTCGTGGTTTTTCATGACGTCCCCAGGTTACGATGACGTCCCCAGATCATGACAGCCTCAGTTCTGTAATGTTTGCTTCCAGGGAAAGCTCCAGCTTGATTGGGTCCTGGACCCCCTTCTTGGTTTTTCTGTTGGTCCAGGATGTTTGCAAATCTCTCCTCCAGCATCAAGTTTCAAAGGCCTCCGTTTTCTTCCCATTTTGCTTTCTGAATCTAACTATTTACATCCTCCTGGCAATCTTTGTCCTCATCTGAAATGAGAAGCCAGGACTAGCTGGCCTATGGATATGACTGTGGTCTCCAGGGTGATAAGAAGGTACTTCATATTAAGTCGTATCGCTCACCCAACTGTTTATTTCTTGGTTAGATTTATATCCTGCCTTTTCCTCCAAAGAGCCCAAGCCGGTGTACATGACCTTGCTCTCCTTTTTATTGTCACAACAATCTTGCGAGGTAGGTTAGGCCAGGGGTCCGTGGAAGTCATCCAGTCACCACTATACCATATTGATTCTCCACCTAGCCTAGTTTTCTCAACATTGAGTGGCAGCAATGGCTGCTCAAGGAGTTGAGCAGTTTTTCCAGGGACCGACTGTGAGACAACACACAAAGAACGGATCTCTTGAAATTATTCACCTTATTTGTGGGCAGGAACATTGGAGCAGCGAGCACAGAATCATTTCAGCAAAGATGTCTCACAGGTGGGGCTTGCTGTCAGAAAAGTGGTAGAGCTGTTTCTTTTTTCTAATGGGTTTTGCTTGCCTGTTTCTTTCGCATTTCCACTGCAAGTCGCAACAGCATCGCCTGCAGGGACAGTCTGCTCCCCATTTGGCATTTGGCGCAATTCCCCAGTATCGGTCAAGCACATTGCAGATCATGCGGAATGAAGCCACCACGAAAATGGAGAAAATACCTCAGAGAGAGCTTTCATTTCTAGAGGGATAGTAAAGAAAAACCTCTAGACTTGTTGGAGGAAAGGCAAGTCAGCTGAGAACCAAATGCTACCTGTGGCCACACCGTGCGTCTGATGCAGGGGCACCGTTTCCAGAGAAAAATTCTCCCTCCATGAAAGAGGTTCCATTTTTCTGCCTCATTCGCAAGACAGTTTATGATTTCTTTTGCATGCAATGTGAGAGTGCTTCTGCATTTGCCTAATCCATGGCTGTGAGCGCTGTGCACGGCTGGTCCTCCTAGACATCTCTCCCTGGCTCTGCAGTTTCCCCAGCTACCTGCGCTTCCTGATCTAAAAAAAGCCACATGGGAGGTGTGACCTGTTGATGACTCCCCTGGAGCAAGAAGTGTGGGAAGCCAAGAAAACGACGGGCTGCTGGAGAGATCCTTGGCAAGACACTGGTGTGCACCTGTCAGCCCTTTAAGAACCGACTGACATTCATGCGAATTTCCCAGAGTTTCTTCTCTTTTGGATTTCCTTTTGCAAGCAGTTCCTACTTTATCAGATTGAATGTGGATGGTTAAATATATGCAGGAGACAGAAGAGATGTTAGAAGATGGCCCTGTAAGGTTAGAGCCCCCAGATCTTTCATTTCAGCCCCAAATTTCAGGAAGGCCATCTGCCCACCACTATGCTGACCAGGGGGACCTACTGAAGAATAGTCGTCTCTGCTGTATCCAGCCCCCCTGGATGCACTGGCTCGTTGCCTATATGGCTTCACCTGCTGCCCACTCAGTATTTCTGCTTTTTCCCCTCTAAAATCAAATGCCGTCCTCTTTCCTGTCCATAATCCCCTTTTACAAACAAGGTTCTTTAAAGTCGTATCTACAAGTGCACGCATTTTTGCTTTGTTTCTGCCCCATGGGTCCACACCCCAGTTCCGTGCCACACCAAGCCTCTACCCCTGCACTGGGTGGGTGGAATTTTTGGCATATCCCAAACCCGCCACCTTCTGCGTGCAAACCATGCTCTGACCCATCTATGACCTCTCCTGTTTTTCACGTAAGCAGCTCTCTGAAGTAAGCACGAAAGAAGGCTGCAGCCCTAGCAGATGCAAAAGTGACCTTCCTGGGGGAGACGGCCCCTCCTCGGCCCAGCACCCCCTTTCCCTCCCTCACAGCTGTTCAGTCAGGCTTCTCCAACCAGGTGCCTCCCAGGTGTGTTAGACTGTGGCTCCCATTCCCAGCAGCCAGGAACTGATGGAGAAAAGAAACAATCAGCCAAAATGGGGCTCACATGACCACCCCCCTTTGTGCCTATCAAGCAGGAGGCCCAAGTCAAAGCGAACAGGTCTCTCTCCATTTAACTCAATGGACCCTTCATGCATCGGTTCATCCTGCCCTGTTTTTCTGTCAGTCCTGCAGTTAAGGCATTTTAGACTCTGGAGTGGGCCAAATGCATCACTTCAGCTGAGAAGCATACAGTTTGCCCAGTTGCCATTTCGCACAGTACAACTGTAGTCTTGCTCCAAGTATGTTAGAACAGCTCAAGAACAAAACTGCTTAAGAATTAGTGGCTGCCAAAAAAATGCTCTGAACATGTACAGCTGTGCACTTTCAATGACATTTGGGACATTGTAGGAGTTGTCGGACTTTTGTCCCGCCCAAACACGCAAAGGGTTGTCCTGCTGAACACAGCACCTTCTTGACTACAGGAATCAAATGGTCTTTATTTTTGCTTTGCTCAACAGCAGAGACCGTTCTCTGAAGGGGCTCAGTTGCTGGCAAGAAGGAACAGGGCCTTTTTGGTGGATGCCCCTGGATTATGGTGCAAGCTCCCCTTGGAGGCCTGCTTGGTGCCACCTATTTTCTTTCTGATGCCAGGTTAAGACTACCCTCTCTGCTGATCACTTTCAGGGGCTTCTGTCTGCAGCGGTCTAGTTCACATATAATGTGTATCTTTAACTCCTCAAATGGATTTTAAGTGTTGCTTTTACATTTCACACATTTCATTCTTATTGCACCTGTAGGATTTTTTAATGAATTGTTGTTAACCACCCCAAAAGCTTCAGTGGTATATAAATAAAACAATCAGTGAAACAATTACCGTATTTTTCGCTCTATAAGATGCACCTGACCATAAGACTCACCTAGTTTTTAGAGGAGGAAAACAAGAAAAAGAATATTCTGAATCCAATGGGCACATAATCACAGGCACATTTCCCATCACTTCCCCATGGGCTGCACATCTGACAGACTTACTGCACACACATATTCGCTCTATAAGACGCACAGACATTTCCCCTTACTTCTGAGGGGGGAAAAAGTGAGTCTTGTAGAGCAAAAAATATGGTAATTAATAACAGGAATTATAATACACCCCCTCCATCACCTGCCACTCCCTGGGGGTTATTTGGAGTTTTGCACCCAAATTGCTCTGAATATTGCAATCACCATAAGAACGACTCTCATAAGTAAAGTCAGTCTGTCCTGGTAGATGACATTCTCTTGACGTCCATTTGTCACCAGTGGATTTAAAATGTGATTTCCACCAGTTTAAATAAGATTGTGACCCCTCTTGAAAAACAAAACAAAAACCCAAAATACCTGCATTCTCTCCCCACAAACACTAATCTGGAATCAAATGATCTTTTCTTTAAAATTAGTCAATTAACCATAACCTCTAGGGAAAGTACATCACACAGTAACATGAAACAGGGTCTTCTTGGGGGTGGCACCCCAACTTTGGAATGCCCTTCACCACAGAGTTTATTGAAATGTTGGTGCCAGGCCAATACGTTTTCTCCCTGGGCATTCATGACTGGTTAGTTACTACTGGATTTGCTCATGATTTGATCACTTTTCTATACATGTTTATTTGCTGTATTTTTCTGCTATTCGGTCTTCAGAACATAAGGCTGTCTTGGATCAGAGCCAGGGTCCATCTCATCCAACCTTCTGTTCAGTGGTCAACCTGCTGCCCACAGGAAGCAGCAAGCAGGACATGAATTCAACAACACCCTACCACCCATGTTCCCCAGCAAATGGTATCCATAGCCTCATTTAGTCATGAGGACTAGAAGCCATGGGTAGCCTTCTCCTATGTTGTTGTTTTAACACTGCTGTTGGCCGTCCTGAGGTTTTTATGACGGGCGGGATAAAAATAGAATGAAATAAATAAATATTAATCAATTCAGAGCTGACAGTTCTAATAATAACTGTAAAGTCCAAACGAAGAGGCCGGGGATTTCTTTTAAGGCGTTTGCTGACCCGTCGGAGACAAAATATCGAGTTGGCCCTTCCCATGGGGACCGCATGACTCCAGCTTCCTGAAGGTGGCCTGCTTGCCACTGGTCCGTTACGCAAAAATTTACCCTTCATGCAGCGGGGCTTCAAGGCATGTTACCGGATTGTTTTACCCCGTGAAGCTTCTAGACAAGGCATTTTATCATGCAAGGACCCTGTACTGCTCACAGAATTGTCCATGAGAACCAGACACAGCCAGATACATGAATATACTTTTAAAAATCCAACCAGGAGAAAAAAAATAGATCCATGATGCTCCTCGGCCGGTAGCATCAGAAGTCCTCTGCTTGGAAAATCCCCAGAGACCAATCTTGGAGTCTCTAGTTCAAGTATGTATGGCTACTCGTCATTCCATCACTTGGTTCATCCCACTTTCCAAGGCTCTCCCCTCCCAACCAATGGGTTAGTCTTCGGCACAGCCAGGATCAAGGGTAGGCACGGCTGGGCACCTGCCTAGGGCCCACACCCCAGCAGGGCCCATTGCCAAGAAGGCCCTGCTGTTCAGCTCCTGTCCTCTGTTGCAACCTGCCTTCTTGGTCTGGCCCAGATGATGGTGGCGGCCAGGAGAAGCGAAAGCCATGGCTGGCTGGCTGGCTGGTTGGCGCTGGGCCTGTCCAGCAAGTGGTCATGGTGAAAGGGGAGACTGCACGTGAACGCAAATCGCAGAGGGAGTCCTGCCCAAAGACACTCCTACACCTGGACCCTGCACTCTTCTTCAGGGTCCCGTAAGACCCTTTCTGGTTCCTGACCATATGTTTAAGCTGCCAGAAGGCTGTGAGGTGGACCATCCTGCAGTGGCAAGAATTTCTGCATCCTACAGGGCTGCTGGTTCAATTTCTGGGCAAGCAATGACCAGAGTGCAGTTCAGGGGACCTTTCTCTGACCCACCTGCGATCTACCTGCCTGGAACTGCGAACCAGACACAGTCCTGGGCGAGGCAGATCGGGCAGTCTGCTCTGTTGGAGACTGCTTCCTCAGAGCATGTGAAGAGTTTGATTTCCCCCATGTGCCCGCGATACTCGCCATCGCCCTCACCTCTGGACGGGGGCTGGGGCGAGGGGCGCGGCGGCCGGGCTCCCCCTCCGGAGGCCCACGCGTGGCACTAGCGCGCCGAGAGCCACATGCCCGAGATGCCAAAGGCCGGCGGCGAGCGGCGCGCCCCTGCCCTGCCTCGCCCTGTAGGCTCCCGGATCGCGCACCTGCCCGGGGTGCGCGCTGCCCGCAGCTCCCACCACCCCACCCCACGCACCCCACCCCGGCGGGCGCCTCGGAGGGGGCCGATCCCTCGTGGCGCGGGCACGACTGGAAGAATAACGCGAGAGTTGCAAGTTGCTTCCCTCTTTCTCCGGCTGCAAAACTGTCCAAGGTGGCGCGGAGGAGGAGAGGAGGAGGAGGAGGGAAGCTGGAGGGAAGGCGCGGGCGGGGGGGCGGGGGGGTGGCGGCGCGGGGGGGCTGCTCCGCGCATGAGCCGGTGGCGGCGGCGGCGGCGCTTTGGCCGTGCGCAGCGCGGCGGCGGCGGCGGCGGCGGCTGGGGCTGTGCGCGCCCGGGCCCCTGCGAGAGAGCGAGGAGAGCGCGCCGCCCGCCCGCCCGCCCGCCGGCCGAGGTAAGGCAGCCCCTTCGCCGGCAGCGCGCGCCTGGCCTCGCCCCGCCGCGCTCCGGCCCTTTCCCACCCCGAGCCCGCTTTTTACTCCGCCCGGTCGCCCCTTGCCCGGCCTCGGTCGCCGCCTCCCGAGGGGTTGCCCGCTTCTTTTCGCGCGCGCCGGAGCCGGAGCGGATGGCCAGAAGAAAAGGGGATTTTTTCCCTCTTCTTCCACCGCCGCCTCCTCCCGCGCCGCCTCCCGCGCTCTCCCTCTTCCCTTCCTTCTCTCATCCCTCGCTCTTGCTCTCCTTCTCCTTTTCTCTCTCTCTCTCTCTCTCTCTCCTCCTTCTACATAAAAAGTCGCCATTTTGCTTCATTGCTTTTCCTGGGCCTTTAATTATTTATTTTGTATGCTTTTTAAAAAAAAAAAATTATCATGATGACTCTTATTCTTGCAAATGAAGGTACGCATGGAGCATTCCGTCCTACCTCTCGCCTCGCTCCCCCACCTCACCCCACCCCAAATGTGCATGCCCGGAGAAATCCATCGCAGGGTCTTCGTCCGTCCGTGTGTGGGGGGGTTTTTATTTGCTCTTTTGGGGGGTTGTTGTTCGCCTGCTTCTCCCTGCCTCCTTCCTGTCCCTTGCAAGAGAGAACACGCACGCACATACATTGCATGGCGTTCTCCTCCCTTGCCTTTGGTTCTTTATTCGTTTTTAAATTACACACACACACACACACACAAACACACACAGATCTATTGCAATGGTGGAACAGTGTTTTAAAAAGAAGCGGGGGGAAGATATCTATTGGTTTTCCTTGCTTCTATTTTAAAGTAGTGAGTTAGGAAAATCCAGCAAAGAGAAGAGGAAGAGGTGGGGGGAGGCTTTTGCTGCTTTAAAAGAGAGCTGCTCCCAAGGAACCAGCTTAGCTGCTTCCCCAAATCCGGTCAAACTAAGCAGACTGTCCCCTGGCAGCGACAGGTGGTGTGAGCCCCCCCCCCCCTCCCGCTACAGACACACGCTCCGAAACAGCCCTGTGCACGAGGCGGGTGAGGCTTAAGGCCAGGGGTGACGCGTGGTTCCAGGGGTTTGCCCGGCTGGGCAAGAGGTGCACAGCAGAAGGCTTGGAGGTCCTGACCAGAGGGCAGGATGCCCTGGTGGAGGAGGTCAAGGTCAAGGGCTGGACAGGTCAAGGTCAGTCAATACTGGCTGATCCCAAAAGAGGAGGAGGAGGAGAAGCAGGGCGATTGGAATCCCGCAGTGAATGGAACGCTTGGATTAAGAGACAAGCAGGAAGGCTTGGGGGGTGACTGGGCAGAGCAGCAGCGTCTCACGGGGAAGGTCCCCGTTCAGGCACCAGGTAGGGCTGGAAACATCCCTGCCGGAGAGCCTAGAAAGCCATTGCTGCCGTTCCGTGTCAACAGTCCCGGGCCACCCGGAACAGCACTGCCTCTTACGATAACGCATCTTCCGGCATCCCTGTGGATGGGAGACCCAATGAACTGGGGCCATGCGATGGCACTCGGATGCGCCCTGCATGCGGATAGGAATGGAGGAGCTGTTGTTTGCACACCTGCCTGGGAAGAGGTGTGTGACCTGCTACTGCTTCCCAGAGTTACCAGTTGTGTTGCAGAAGTTGGTCTGCCCACGTACTTGCTTTGGGCTTTGGCCGGGGATGCAGAAATCTTTGCCACTTCTGGGTGGGCAAAGTTCTCAGGAGTGCTTGGCTTGCTCTGGTAGCTCTCAGCCAGGAGTGTTGGCATGCTTCGTCTCATGCTCCAGGCAACTTCCATGCTCCACGCTGCGCGTGTGGCATCTGTGCAACGCACACTGTGCCACCCATCGGCTTTATGGACTGGCAGGACTGCCTTCTCCTGCCTTCACTTAAGCATCCCCACTTCGCAGGGATTGGCAGGGGAGATGGAGACACTGACCGAAGCTGTGGAGATGTGGTCTTGGGAAGGGGCTGGTCTCCAACCGCTGCACCCCATTTCTTTGGCGGGGGCCAGTGCTAATGAACATGTTTGCCCATTTAACTAAGTTATGAACAGTGTGGTCCCCACAAGCTTCCTCTTTCCCCTCGCTCTTGGAGCCGCTCTTTAGAACCAAAGTTTCCCTATCCAAACGGAAGTATTTTGGAGCAATCTTGGACAAGATGACCCATCACCAGCAGGTCACTGGAGTGGCTGATTGGTGCCTCCCATGTTTGAAAGTGGGAAGCAGAGAGTATGTCTGGCACACGCTTTCTTTCATGCTCTGCTCACAGCTTTCCTGAGTGTATCAGACTGTAGTCCGTGTGGGCGAGCAGGTTGCTGGGTTCAGTCCCTCCTTGGTCAGATACAGGCAGCCTGCTCTTACGGTCCAGTGTTTGGAGAAGGCTGCATTGCTGGAGTAACTGCATTTGCATCCATCCCTCGGTATCCTTGCATCCCCTTGTAAGTCCCCGCCCTTCCTCTTTTGTTGCTTATGCTGATGGCACTATATAAATGAATAGTAATTAACAGGGAATAATGAAGATAAGTAGGATCCTGGCCTAGGCAGGGCTGCTTTATGGGTGACGGAAAGTCTGCATGGGAAAACCGGACCATGTGAATTTGGAGTGCGTGACACATTTGCATCTCTTATGACACGGCCAGAAGTGGTATGGGGCTTGATTATATAGCGTGGTTTAATTAGTGAAGTGCTTTAAAGACGTCTACCAGGTAGGCCACCATTGTTTCTGAGAAGTGGGGCTGAACGAGAGGAAACTGCTGTGCAGCACATGAAAACCCACGGAGGGTGATCCGCTGTGGAGGTTGTCGTGTTGTGCCCATCCAGTGTGGTTTCTGCAGGGTGCATTGTTTTTCTCAAAAATTCCAGTCTGAGAGCCCTTGGCTTATTTTAGGGTTCATGATACCCATGGTGGTTTGTCATGCTGTCCGAACTCAGCAGGATATTCCTTTATTGTGGTTTGTCCTGCACGGCTGGGCAGCCACACGGTCAGAGCAGTGACCTCCACGCCACTCTGTACAATCCTGCCAACGTCCTGCCTCATCCCTTCTCGGTTCCTTCCTCTCAAGGCCCCTAAAAATCGCAGGTACCTGACCGCAGCACTTCACAACAAAAGGTGACAACGGGCAGGATGGGCAGTGGGAAGCCAGAAGTGGCTGGAAAGGGGGCACTCTGCCTTCAGGTGCTTTTCCTGTCACATCAAGTGAAGCAACAAAGCGCAAGCCCAGAACTAGAGGAGGAAGTTGACTAGGACATGGAGCGGAGAGGACTAGAGGCATCGGGGGCTTAATAAGAGCGCGTGGGGCTTGCGCTCTTGCTCTACAGACTGGGAAAGAAAGCTGCGGGGAAGCACATTCCTCTCTTCGTAGGGGCACTGAAAATTAATTCCATTCGGCAATCTGAATTGTGTGTGTTGTGCACGTGTGCAAGCATGTTGGGCAGGGACTGTAGCCTGGTTGCAGAAAGAGTGCTGAGATGGGGACTGAGGCAAGGGGGAATTCTGCCCCAGAGGTGTTTCAGAGAAGTGCTGGAGCTGGCTGAAGGACGGGGGGCGGGCGGGGGCAAGGGGAAGACAGTGAGCATGGTCCTCTTGTTGGCTTACTAGCAGGGTGGCTTAGTGTGACGTGTGAACCCAGGTGGCACAGTGACCTGGTGGCTTTTGGGCCAGCTATTCCGTGGTGTTCACTGGTTATCTACCCAGAAATTCTTTGGAAGGGAAGCAGTGGGGTGAAGCCCCGGAGGTGGATGGACATGTGTTTCAATAGCTCAAGTTAGGGACTTTTCAGCCCTTCTCAGGAAAGGGCTGGTCCATGGCATTTGGTGTCCTTTAAAATTATAATTATTGTGCGTTCACATTTGCTTTTATGCTTGCTGGCAGTGTGATGACGGCAGCAGCCGTTAATCCTCTGGAGGAAAAAAAGCAGCCTTCAAACCATCAAATGCACAAACAAATTTGCCGTTGCACCGATGGAGCGGAATTATTCCCGTTTTAAAGCTTATCCTTTTAAAAGTGTTATGCAGTAAATCTGTTCCATTCAAATTCTTTGTACAGCTCCTTCGTCTTCTTTCCTTCTTTTAAAAAACGCGATGCCTGCAGAAGCAAAGGAAAAGGAGAGTCCATTTTAATTTAATCCATTCTTCATATGGTTAGCATAGGGAGACAGCTTTTGAGGATTCATCTCCAGTAAGTTTTGTAGTATGAAACTTACAAAATGGATAAAACCCTGGGCAGAAAGAAAGGGAGCTCTTTGGGATGCTAGGAAAGACAAAATTCCTTGGCCAACAATCTAACCCTGGAACTATATGCAATGGGTACTAACCACTGTGAGGTGAATTTAACCTTTCGCTGGTCTGCTGCTCTCTCCCCATGCAACCAACCTCTTCCCGTGCGTTTTTCCACGCCAGAGAATTAGCCCTGTTGGAGGAAAGCAGGTGGAGAATGTGACAGGCAGGGGAAGGGTTAACCTTCTCCCACTTGCCGGGTGACTCTTTCCTGCAGCCGCTCCTCTCCTTGTCCCTATTTTACTGTGCAATTTAAACCAGTTTAACAGCTCAGGCATCACACGTGGGGTTGGCAGCAGATCGCGGTGCCAACTAGCCCCGGGGTGCAAACCGAGCGCCCTGGACTGAGTCACTGCTGGGTGGCCAGCTCGTCTGCGTGTACCTGTGCTTTCCGCTGTGCGGAGAGAGGCAGCGCCAAAAACTGGAATGGCCAGGTGTGCTGTCTCGAGGATGCGGGTCCCATCCCAGCGCAGGCACATGGGGGGGCAATATCCTCGGGATGCTCATGCCATGGGGGCACTAAAGGCAGATGGCCCTGTCCCCAAGACCCTAGAAGTGACCCTCAGCACGGAGGGACTGCATGGGTGTGTCTGCTCAAGAGAGTTGGTTGTTCTACCGCTATGCAAGCATTTTTTTCCTGCAGAGGACCCCCGGCGGCTTACAGAATCCCCTTCCTCTCCATTTTATCCACACAACAGCCCTGTGAGGTAGGAAAGGCTGAGTGTCAGTGACTGGCCCAAAGTCACCCGGTGGGCTAGAATCGGGTTCCCCTGAGCTCTGGTCCAACACACTGACCACTGGCAGGATGCTGTGCACGCCGTTGTCACTGGAGTTTGCCCCACTTTAATTATGAACGGCTGCAAGCACCACAGTTTAATTTTCTGCTGTTGTTATTGCATTGATCTCCCACCTTTTTTCCTCCAGCAGAAAAATCGGGGGGGGGGGGGTTCCATGATTTTCTTTCCCTTCAGGATCTCCAGAGCAACCCTGCAAGGCAGGCTCGTGAGTGACCGTCCCAAAGTAATCCACTGAACTTCTGTCCCAAACAGGAACTTCAAAACATAGAAACAGAGCGAGTCAGAAGGGGTCTCCCGGGCCATCTAGTCTGACCTCCGGCACCAGCCGGCTCCGTTCTTGACATGCCCACCATGAGCATGTCCAGTCTGTCTTTGAACACCCTCACTGATGGGGCCTCAACGACCTCCCGTGGAAGCCCATTCCACACCCTCGGGGTCCTGACTGTCAGGAAGTACTTCCTGGAATCCAAATTGAACCTTGATTTCCTGAGCTTTGCTCTATTGGAGCGCGTCCTGCCCTCCTCTGCAGGGGAAAACAGGTCCCTACCCGCCTCTGTATTACACCCCCTCGCGCACCTATACGATTCCACTCCTCTCCTCCAGGCTGGAAAGACCCAACTTGATGCAGAATTCCAAGTCCCAGTCCAGCCCTACCCAGGCACCACACTGCAGGACACCTCACACTGCAGTGTGTGTGGACACAGCTGCGCTACATGTGGGTGGAAGGCCCACAGGCACATTGTAGGTCCCGGGTGCGGCTTGCCTCGTTCGGTGCTGGCTTCTTCGGGGAGCGGCTGCCTTGTGCTTGCTTGCGTGTCTTTCACCACCTGGTGTCCAAATCCCTGGTTAGCTGCTCATCAGGGTGACAAGACCTCCTTGCATATGTCCGACTGGGAGCCCACCCGACTGGCCACTGCTGCATAAGGAATGTGATCGCAAGGAGTGAGGCTCTGGGTTCAAAGACAGCCCCTCTCCATGCACCGGCTGCCATCTTTCTGTGGCATTTTCTGATAACACCTCCCCATGGCTGGAGTAGACCAGGGCTAGGCAGACTTTATCAGGCTACAACTCCTATCATCTCTTACTTTTAGCTGTGCTGGCTGGGGATGATGGGAGTGGTAGGTCCAAACAGCTGCAGGGCCACAAGTTGGCTCCCCATCCCTGGACTAGACAGTCTGCTGGGCTTATCCGGGCAGGGGTGGGGGGGTTGCTGCCACCACCGCTTCCTTCCATTGCATTTGTGAGGAACTAAAGGCAGCTTATATAGCTCCATTTTATTCTCACAACAACCCTGTGAGGTAGGCTGAGCCAAGAGTCTGTGATTGGCCCAAAGGCACCCAGTGGGCTTCATGATCAACTGGGGACTTGAACCCAGATTACCTCGATCTTCAGTACTGGATCTTCACCAGTGCTCTGACCACCCCACCTTGGCTCTCTTCTTACGTTCTTTTTGGTGCAGAAGTTGTTTTGAAAGGAAGCAGTATTTGACAGCTCATGTTCCACGTGAACAACGGCTTAACCGTGGCTGTTTCTTGTATTCTTTTTTTCACCAAAATTTTGAAAGCTGAAGGAGATAATCCCCCCTCTCTCCACATAATTTAAAATTAGAGGCACGCTTTCATATGCCTAAAATGTTTTTGAAGGATATGCAAGTTGGAAACTGCACCTTCAGAGGAATCCACTGCTTGAGTTTATGCACGAGGAGCAACTTGGGAGTGACTTCCTGGCTGGAAGGAGGCAAGGCCGGTGCAGGGATTCCTGCGTGGATGGGACAGGGAGCTGCTTCTGGGGGAGAGATAAGGCTGGACCCGTCCTTGCTCTCGAAGCAGTCGCATGGTCTTATCCTGAACCAGAGGGAGGCAAGATCGGAGCAGAGCTGTGGGCATCTGTGCTCCATGGGTAGCGACTTGGATCTCAAGGGAATGTTTTGCTTTTTCATGCACCCATTCCCTGTGGCATGCATTACGTTCTCCTACAACATACCCGTGTGTCCCAGCACTAATTCCAGGACTTTGGGACTTCGTTGGCAGACAGTTGGGTTTAGAAATTCATGAGCAGTGCGAAGAGAAAGAGCAGGGAATAGCTTTCCGTTTTCTCAAAGCTCAAAACTTCAGGGATCGCCCTGTGAAACGGATTACCACAGGCAGCAGCCAGACCAAAAGAAAAGGCTTCTTCATAGGGCATATAGATAACGTGCAGTACTCACTGCTGATGTTATTACCCCTACTGCCCATTGCTTTGAAAAGTACCAGAACCTCAAGCTAATATTGGCTAGAAACAGCCAGAAATAAAGCCCTCTGGCACAGGTCTTGACCCTCTTTCAGTCCCAGGGCCAAATTCTATTGCAGGGGAGGCTTCTATTGGGTCCGATGGCACATGGGGCAAGGCCAAGGGAATGGGGCCAGAAAAGCAGCGTATTTTGGCGCGACACTCTTAGGAGGAAAACACGCTGGGGAAGCTGCACGCAAGATGAGAACTACCAAACGGTCCGTGGTTGTGGGGAAAGGGTAAGACTAAACGAAGGGTCTGTGACCATCTGAGGAACCCCAGAGGGACCAGCGGGGACTCCAGGAGGGCCAATTTTGTTGCTTGTGGCATCTTGCTGTCCAGTGTTCAGGCCCCAACTTTTGCTAAAAGGATCTGGGAGCCGTTGCCAAAGGTTAACACTGAGCTGACAGCGAAACCAGGATAGCAGGCAGGGCCACAGTGATTTCTCCATCAGGGATCGTGTGGGTTCTTTTCTGGATGCCCAGTTTTAATTTTAGGACAAATGCTGCCAGATTAGGTCTTTAGCCCTTTAATGAGCAAAGCGTGCAGGCCAGATCCCGCACAACTGCTCGGGGAGAAGGAAAACAAATAACTTGAAAGATCTGGCAAGCCTGTGTTTTTTGGTCTGCTGTTTCCCAGGACCACTTCAGCCCCTCCTCACAGTATTTCTGCCTGTAGGCCTGTCTAAAATTTGTTCTGCAATGAGTCCACATGTTCGCAGGGCCATCACAGAGATGCCTTTGTTCCTGCTGCTGCGTCCATGACCCAGTTCGAACAGAGAGCCGCACAATAAGAATTTTCTGCCACATGGTGGTTTAGTTGCCTCTCGTATCAGGCAAGTGTTGCACATTTTTACTGTCTCTCAGATGGATCTACCAAGTGGAAGACTTCCATGTTCTTTCTGTTAATGACTATCACGATTAACGAACCATGGCATGTCGGACACTAATGATATCTCCTCAAATTATGACGCTCCATAGTTAGATATGTCCATATAGACAAGCGTTCCCCAACAGGTGTTCTCCAGATGTGTCCACCGCTTCCATCATCCCCTGCCAATGGGAGTTGTAGTCCAACATGTTGGGAGGCCACAGGGTGAAAGGTGCCAAGTAAAACTTTTCTGGCAGGATTGGTCTTTCCAGGATTGGTGGGACATCCATTTTGCCATGCTACAAGTTAATATTTGAAGAGATGTCAGAGATGTTGTGGGCTGTTTTGTATACCTATATTTAAAGTATTTTGGGGGGGAAAAGCAAAACAGGTCAAACAGATCTAAAGTTGTAGTTGCACCGAGGGGAAGTGTGGAAGTCAGTAGCTGCGCATGGTGCTCGGTGCTCTTTCAGTATAGTTTCTATTTAAAGGGTGTTTGTAGGTTGATCTTCCTGTGTTTGTTTGGAAATTGGAATTGGTGGGTGCATGTGCTGGAACAATTAAATGCATCTCTAAATTCTTAGGGACGGAACTGCAGTACGAAAAGAGAGTTTTCCATCTGCAATTCCATTGTCATTTCTTGTTTTGTGAAATGCCACCGTCTCGTCTGTGCAGCCACACAGACGAGCGACGGACCAATGCACGGCTGTGTGAAGGTAAAGGTGCAGCCTTGGGTTTCACAGGCCGGCTCCCATGGTGCTTTTCAAGGGCAAAAAGGAAAGGTGCAGGTGCACAAGTCATGGCACTAGAATGCAAATTATTGGCTGGGTGCAGACGTCACGGCAAACAACTCGGTGCCGTTTCTGTGACGTGTGGATTTTTGCCTGAAGTCACCAGTCAGACGATGGTGTGGTTCCCATGGCAATGCAGTTTCAGTGTTCCCTCCTCTGCCCTCCTGCTCTCGCCAGATGTGAGTGGACTCTTGTACTATCACTGTCTGGACCTCAGCCACTTAATACTGATTGGCGCACTGAGGTTTTGAGGCGGGTTCTCTGTCTTCCCTCCCTGAGTGTCTCTGCATCACTGGCCATTCCGGTCCCTAAGTGTATTGTTGTTCAGTCAAGGCAAACACTTTTGTTGCAATCCCCTCTTCTCTTTCTGTACATTTCTGCTTTCTCCCTGCTTCCAAAAGTAAATGGGGAGATGGACAGCTCACTCGGCCAATAGGAATAAAGCAGGTGATGACACATGTGTTGCTAGGGTGCTGAGGGTAGCAGATAATGAGTGGACCACTTTCAGGTTCATTCTGTCCAGGTGACTCTGGAGTTTCCATACCAACAATGATAAAATGTTGCCCCCGGATCTGGACAAACAGAGAAGCCACTGTGAAGCCTGGAAGTCTTAGAGCAGGACTGGCTCTGTGATTTTGGCAAATAAAGGTACCGCACAGAACCACCATGACTGGGTCTGGATGATATGGCAGGCCAACGGATGAAAACTCCATGGCTGCTTGTGACATGCGAACCCAGCCCGATGCAACAAACTACAATGAACAACCAGTTCATGACCCAGTGAAAAACCATGGGTTTGCTTCATAGATGATGAACAAACTGTGGTTTGTTATCTTGGCTGGATTCAGACCTATTCAGATAATAGCCCATGTTTCAGGAACAATCCACAGTTCAACAGCAACTGACACTCAGTTCATATTCGACCCTTATATTTTCCAAAGAGTGATTTGGTATCTCGTTGGGAGTAATGCAGTTTGGAAAATGTAGATAAACATTTAGATATGTATAGTTTATGCATATCTAGGTGTCTTCTGCTTTACTCTCACAGGTGCTGACCAGGAAGGCTTCACACCTGGGGAAAATTGCTTTCCTGTGCCAGTCTACTTAGCTGGATTGGAGTGCATGGATTAAAATAGGGGACCACTAAAGTTTCAAGTATCTCTTTTGGAAAATATTTATTCCTTTCATTTCTATAGCACCCCACAGCCTAAGCTCTCCGACTGCATGGTGTTCTGGATTGGGCCCAGAGAAAGTGGGCAGATGGATGCCCAGTGGCACAGGGAAATCAGATTGGACTGCTGCCGTCATCTTGTCCCAGCGGCCTTCAAAATGTGGGACCAACACAGATCAGCCTCTGACAGGGAATGTGGACTGCTGTCTACGCTCTTTCCCAGCTTTGGCCTCTCGGATTTCCCATGAAAATTCTGTTTCCTGGGCTTGTTTCTCTCCCCAGAATCGCTCAGGGAGGTTTTGTCCCTTGTTAAAGTTTGACAGAACTCCTTGTCCAAACAAACACTGAGCATTAATGCACAAGCTAATTCTTGCCGCAAGACCCTGTGTTTTGTTTCGTTCTTAATGTGAGCTCCCTCCTTTTTGCATTTTACAGAACAAGCTGATTATCATGCAAATCGAACACCAGCCAAAGCTATAGACAGTCACTTTTCCAGGACAGAACCGTTGTTCTGTTTCTGCAGCAACTAACCTAATTCCCCTTCTACTGTACCCACTCCAAACTTGCAATGTGACCATTTGCTGCAACTTAGCTATTAATTAATAATGCTGAGCAAGCCGGCTGGCTTTTTGCCTGAGACCACATTACCTGGGAAGTCGCCTTGGAGCAAAAACAGGAGCGGGAGGCGGGAATTCACGAAAGGCCTCCTGACTGGATGATTTTTGCTTTGGATTTCCCCGGGACTATTAAAGCCAATGATTAGTACTTAGAACTGGAGAAGAAGCCAGGAAATACTGGATGCTGGAATGGTGAAAGAGAGGACTGTGGATGCAGGGCTGGTGGTGCAGAGCACCAATACGGATGGGTCTGTGTGCGGCGCAATCGGCTCGCGTGCCACAGGTAGGGCAGCTGATCCAGGATCTGTTACACAGGCCGTGCTGGATGGGGCAGGTCTCTCGGGTTTGCAGCTTTCGGATGCTCTTGGGCACAGCTGTGCGCTTGGATAGGCAGGCGGTGACTTTGCCCAGTTGCACCTGGCATAAGTGTGATTGGTAGTATGGGGGAACCGGGGCTTGCAGGGATATACCCTTGGCATTTTTTGATTCCCAGGGATGTCTTGTGCCACCCTACCTCGAATTTGCTGAGTTTAACAGCAACACTCACAATATCTGGAGAGGGATATGTATGAAGCAAGGCATTGTTCCTTCTTGCAATGCAAACCTTTTTTTTTGCGGGGGGTGGGGGGCTTTTATGACAAAGCAGATACTGTTGCTTTACCAAAACCC
The DNA here is from genome assembly GCA_023646645.1 of Varanus salvator macromaculatus. Lineage (NCBI taxonomy): Eukaryota > Metazoa > Chordata > Lepidosauria > Squamata > Varanidae > Varanus > Varanus salvator. The sequence goes on along the minus strand of JAIXND010000771.1, from coordinate 4,826,581 downwards.
TATTCCTGGTGCAAATAGCATTGCTAGAATGATCGATTCAATAGCATGAAAGACTGGACTGTCCTTGGGGTGTCAGAATGTTCTGTTCTTTTTGGCCTCTGTAACTTTTGCTTTGATGAAATCTTGTTTAGATTTCCAAATGTAAGAAAAGCCCAGTTAGATCAGAGCAGTGATGGGCCCCTTCTCCCCACAGAGAGACTCCAGGAGCAGTTCTGCGTGGATGAAAGGCCGTCCCTCTCAGAGCTTAGAGAATAGCAGCCCTTCTCTTGCACTGGCTGAAGAACAGCCCTGCTCTGGTTATCATTGATCAGTGAACAGAGATAACAGCAGGGTTACCCCTCCCGATCCTGAGGAGTTCCTGTCCTCTTATAGTGCTGGGAAGGGAGCAAGGCATGGGATGGGTAGGCCACTCCCCTGGTCCAGCATCCTGTCCCCACAGCGGCCACCCAGAAGCCCCGAAGCAAAGCCTTAGGCAAGATGTGAGTTGTCTCCCTGGATCCAGCCTTCAGGGGTCTCACTGCACCCCTGTGCAGGAAGCATGCAGCCCTTATGACTAGTAGCCGTTGCTAGACCTCTGCCAGCAAACTTGTTTAATCCCCTTTAAAACTATCCTAGTTGAGCCTTGTAAAACTTGTAGCAGTAAATTCTACCCTCTGTGTACTGTTTGAAAGAAGCCCTTCCTTTTTTCTGTCCCATAACTCCCTCCATGCCTCCTGGCTTGTTTATTTATGTATTTAAGAAAAACGTAACTGCTTTTCATTATAAAGTAATCCCAAAGTGGGCTACAAACAAGGAAACACAGTAAAACAGGCAAAAACATAATCAAGTGGGGAACAGCATGGTTTGCTTCATACCATAGGGTGTGCTGTTTTATCACATTTTTATCATATTGTATGGTGCTTGTTTCTGTTGTTAAATTTATTGTGGGTTTTATGTCACTGCAGTTTGTGTATGCTATATAAGCTACATTTTGTTACATGTGGAAAGCAGCATATACATGCAGATGTTAATCGTAATAATAAAAAACAAGAGACAATATTTACATGGTGCAGCAAAAGGAAAGAAAAGTTTCCCATTGCACTGCCTCTAGAAGCAGCCCGTGGACTAGTAGTCATGGAGAGCCGCCCCCTCACTGAATTTGTCCAGCCAGCTTTTAAAGTAGTCCAAATTCCTGGCCATCGCTCCAGCCTGTGGAAGAAAATGCCAGTTCCTCCATCTGCCACCCGTCAGCTCCACAGGATGACCCCTGTGGGTACCAGGCCTTTGAGAGAGACAGAAAGATGTCTCTCTCTCCACTTTTCTAACACCGTGCATAATTCTGTGTGTTTATGTCCGCTAGTTCTGTGCATCTCCCCTCACTTACCATTTTTCCCAAGCTAAACCATCTCCACTGTGGTAGCTTCTCCTCCAGGGATCCCCCTTGCTCCAGATCCCTGATCATGGCCGGTGCCCTTTTCTGTACTTTCCCTAATTCGACAATATCCCTTCAAGCCGCATCAATCAGACCCGCATGCAGTATTCTAAATGCAGCCGCAGGAAGGATTTCTGGAGGGACGTGTGATCTTGGCAGTTTGATTCCCAGTTCCCTTCCTAGTTGTGCCTGATGTGGAGTTTGCCGTTTTCTGAGCAACTGTGCTCTGGGTTGCCGTTTTCATTGAGCTGACGCCAATTAAATAAACTTTTCCCGGACACTCACTGATAGCGCAGATCCCATCAGCTCGTACCTGAAGCTGGGAGTTTGTTGTCACAACGTGCCCCACGTTATACTTGCTTACACTGCCACAAGGTCCCGGTTCAGTTGATTCCTGGTCAACTTGTCCTTTGCGGAGTCTCACTTGTTGGTCCGTCTTACCCAGCGGATGTGCTGGTCTTTCTTCCTTTAACTCTGCGTAAAAATGTGTTCAGATAAACGCACTTGCTTGCTTGCAAAAGACGGATTTCGACTTGTGTTTTCCAAGCAACGTTTTTGGTGCATGAGCCAAAAACTGTCCTTGATGTTCAGAGAGAAGTGCAAAATCCGACACTCCAGCTACTTCTGCACATGCTCATTTGGAATGCACCAAAACGCACTGGAATGCACCAAAATTGAATTCCTTGAAGTGCCCCCTTAAAAACTGCCTGGAGTGATTTGAGGTGCTGTTGGCAGGTTGGTGGAAAGGGGTCTCCTCAGCGCTAGTATCTAGGGCAGCCGTCTCCATCCAGGCCCCCTCCAGGTGGGTTGGACTACAGCTCCCATCATTTCCAGCAAGATGGGAATTGTAGTCCAACATATCTGGGAAAGGGGGCCATGAAAGGTTGCCCTGCCGTTTTCCTGTCCTGGTGCCTTCCTGAAGAGTTGGCCACAACTCCCATAAACCCCGGTTTTGTGGGTTGGCACATTCTCTTGTTTTAAAGGAACTCCGAATTTCATTTAATTATCTGTGCCCCAGGGATGGTTAGGCTCTTCCATTTTTTCTGTGCTGTTGTCTTTTGATGATGCCTGGCCATTCAGCGATTCTTTGAAGTTTTCATATTCAGTTGACCTTTTTATTGAAGCCTTTCTGGGTTTTAGAGTTTGGTTTGTCTGTAGTCTGATTGCAGGCCTTTTGGCTGAAAGCAAAAGTCACCTTTTTTTTGTTTTTGTTTTAAGGGTAAAAATAGCCCCTCTTGCAATGATGCCTATATTTATTTATTTATTTAAAACATTTCTATGCCGCCCCCATTGCAACAAAGCCTCAGAGCGGCTCACAACATATGCAATATAAAATATATTATATTTAAAACTTTTAAAACTGGCCCATCTCGGTTATAAACTAAAATACTATAAATACAATAATAATAAATTAGCAATTAAAATAACTTTTGAATAAAAAGGTCTTTGCTTGGTGCCGAAAAGCAAATAATGACGGCACCAGGCGGACCTCTCTGGGGAGCACATTCTATATATGTGGGATAGTCAAACTCGATGATTTATCAGTAGGTTTTGCGCTGACTCTTAATACTTTCTGGCACCCCAGTTTTGAGGGTTCCATTTTGTTCTGGTGTGGCCCAGGCTCAAATTCCTGCCGCGCCAGTGAAGGAGGGGAGCTATACGGGGCGTCGAAAGTGCCGACGGAATTGTAGCCAGAACATTTGAGGGGCAGCCTCTCCCCCGTAAACACACACACACAAACATTTTTCCCACTGCTTGCTGAACACCATTGGACACTGAGACCCTGTCGAGGATTTGGGGATTATGAATGACGGATTGAGCCCGGGAACTCTTGTCTTTCTCCCATGACAATGAATGGGGACCATTCAGCCTGGAGAGCTGAAAGCACCATATTTGGAAGGAATCATGCAGGAGAGAACTGAGGAAACACATTTCAGAGTGAAGTTTATTTCTTTTTTCTTATCATTTTAGCTGCGCTTTCCCCTTGCCTGCCTCCCTGCCTATCTGTCTGTCTGTCTATTTCTGGGCTGTCCAATCCCCAAAACTCTCTGGGTAGTTGTCAGCCATGCCTTAATGATGGAAAACAAGCTCGCACTGTCTCTGGATGTGTTGGTCTGCCCCTCCCACCCATGGCTGTGCTGCCTGGGGATGATGTCATCTGTAGTGCTATATATCTGAAGGGCATCAGGTCGGAGGTGGCTGAAACTGCAGTATTAAGTGATTGCAATTCTGGTTTCCTGAGAGGTACACTCAAAAATGTACTTGTGTACTACAGATTCCTCCGGTTTTCTGCACCACATAAAAGAAATGGGGGTCTCTTTGGAAATACGGACAGCAAAGGAAGAGACGAGCTAAAGAAGGAAAAGAGGAGAGAATCTGTCCCGGCATGCTGCTGTTAGAAGCCTTCCGTTCTCTGCAGTCTGGGATAAAATTGAGCATTCTCAGTCGTTCTCCTAGAAATTGACTTTTGATTAGAGAAAGAAATGTGAGATTTCCTCCGTGCTCCCAGTGGCTTCAGAGTTCTTGGGAACTTCACAGCTTTAGGCTTGCTTTAGGCAACTAATGAACTGGAGGCCAGACCAGGGACATGAAATATGCTTAGCCAGTGTTGGGTACTGTGTCCTACACTGACCATTGTTCCAAAAGATGTTTTGGAAGAAAGGGCAGAAGGGAGCAGCAAAAGAAGAAGGTGGGTTGAGAGATGCTTTGGCTGGCTGGTGGGCCAGCTGGCATCTTTCTGTACACTGGATTTTGCCCAGCTGTGGCCAGTGGCCAGTTCCTACCGTAGGAGGAAGGTGGGAAATAAACTCTCTCCTGGGGGAGCTGAGTTGCCCAGGAATAATCCACTGTGTCTGGCTTGTGCTTCCAATGCAAGAACACTGAAGGCATCGGGCAGCGAACCCAGAATGCAGAAAGAGTCCCTTGAGACCAGATCAAAGGCCAATCTAGAATAAAAACCAGAGCAAGTCAGCACACAGCACAGGGCTGGATAAAAGAGCCACAGAAACGGAGTGGATCTCTGAAAAGCCCGGGAGAAAAAGAGGGCCTTTTCCCTGCAGCACAACTATAGCGACATAGGAGAGAGAGGATTTTTGGGGGAGAACTCCCCATGAGCGGAGTACCACGACAGCAAAAGCTCGTTCTCCTGTAGCCACACACCGTATGTAGCCCTCTCCTCCTGAATTTGTTGATTTTTCTCCAGGCTAGAGGGTATTGTCCCATCTTGTGGCAGCAAATTCCCCCATTTACCCAATCCCCAGCTGAAGTCTGGTAGAAAAGACATACGTATAGAATTCAGGGATTCTGAGCCCAGAAAGTTTTGAATGCTCCTTACAGTCCTTTCACACACTTGTCTTCCACTTACTTGCTCTTCGTGGTCTAATTAGGGTGGGAAGGGGAGTTTGCTTGCTGAGGTTCTTGAATAGAAACATAGAAACAGAGTGAGTCAGAAGGGGCTTCCTGGGCCATATAGTCTGACCCCCGGCTCCAATAGAGAAATACTGTGTATGGCTTTAGCCTGTTGATCTGTCTAGCCTAGCATTATCGACACTGGCTGGCAGCCACCGCTTTCCTGGGTTTAGGCAGGAGGTTTTTTTCCCTGCTATATCTGGAGATGTTGGATTCTCAGCCTGCATACAGAGTGCCGCTTGTCCTAATATTTAGGAATAATGGCCCCTAAATAATTGTCAGTCAATTATTTTGCTGATTGATGTCTTTCTAACTATTTATCCTGCCTTTTCCCCTTTTTTCAAATCTTTTTTATTTATTTTCAAAAAGTACAATAGAAAGAAGAAAATATATAGGAAAAAAGGTACCAAAGGTCATTCCAGAAATTCGGCATACCGAATTTGAAGATATTTATAATAAACAAAAGTTTCTCTCAGCCACCATCCCATCTAAACCATTCCATTCTTAATCAGAAATTTATCCAGCCTATAATATTAGTTACAAATTATAACATTGCTTTGGTTTAGAGTGGTAATCACAGACATTTGACCTTATGAAGTTCAGTCTTTATATTTTCTTTAACAGTTATTTAAACGGCTTATAATAAGCCTTCCGTCTTTGAGTGAATTCTTTAACTGGTCTTCTGTTGATATAGCAAGCTAACTTTGCCATTGTCAGCAGGCTTGTTTTATCAATTCAACAACTGGGCAATCTTCAGCTTTCCACTTTGAAGCAATTATTACCATTGTCCCTGTTATCATAAATTTAAATAACTCCGTCATAATCTCTGGAATGGTCTTTGGCACAGTATTCAATAACATGTTCTTAACATTCGCTGCAAAGTCAATTTTAAGTATTTTCTGCATCTCAGCATGAATCTGCTTCCAAAACCATTTAATTCCATCACATGTCTGCCACATATGGTAAAATGCCCCATCTATCTCTTTACATTTCCAATATTTTCCATTATAATTCTTGTCCATTTTCTGTATCTGTTTTGGGGTAATATACCACCTGAAAGTACATCTTATATCAATTTTCTCTTCTTGCTTGGCATGCAGTGAATTTTATATCCTTTGTCCATAAGGCTTCCCATTGATGGAACCTGCCTTTTTTCCCTTATAAGGCGCTCAAGGCATTTTACTTAATTGTCCTACTCATCAGAATCTTATCCTCATAACAACCCTGTGAGGTAGGTCAGGCTGAGAGTCTGCAGCTGGCCCAAAGTCACCCAATGAGCGCCACGGCCGAGTGGGGACTAGAACCAGCCCTACTGAGCCCCAGTCCCAAACTCTTAACCCCTACAGCACTCTGGCTCTATTGCAAAACATCCGGCGTTTCACCAGTAAATCCAGATCTTCTGTCGGTTTACCCCTGGGGTCAGCCATACTGGGCTAGATAAACAGATAAACTGGGCAGAGTCATACAGCTGCTTTCCCTTCCTAAGTAGCTTGCGTTGTCCAAGCAGAACCCCAGTGACAGACCCACGTATGTTTTGTGTGACATGAGGACTGGTAACTTGCTCTCTTTAACTGACACTGCTTGAGATTCTCACATTGTAATCCTCCAGAACTAAGGAGTGCTCCGTCGTAAACTTCATTCTGCAAAACTTAGCTCTGCCATGGCTGCGAAGGATCTTGGGCTGATGAACTCGGATCTAAAGCATCCTTCACTCAAAAGCTGCTGTGAATTTTGTAAAAATAAAATTCCAGCACGACTCTCCTCTTGATGCCCAGCATTTTACTGGGAAGACCACTTGAATTATTAATTCTGAGCATTTAGATAAGATTCATATGTCTTTGTTTAGAGCAGTTTCCCATTAATAAGGAAAATTGGAAAGTTATCACTTAGATCTCCTCATTAAAGTTCATTCCCTGACATGGTATAATAAACATGAACAATGAAGCAAAGGGGCGGATCTTCTTGTCTGTGAGCTTTTTCAGAGAATCCAGAATATGATTTTGGATAATCTTCTTGCACTTGCACCCGGGGTGTGGGTGTCCTCCTGAGGAATGGGCTGGGGTGGGAGCTCCAGCCACATCTCCAGTGGAATTGCTTATCAGCTCCAGATAGATTTGCAAACAGGTAGAATATACCTGCCATTTGCTAGGTGAAAGTCCTGTTCCAGCCTTCTCTACTCTGGTGCCCTTCCACTCCCATCATCCCCGGGCAGAAGGCATGGCCATTTCAGGAGGACACCAGCCTAGGGAAGGCAGATTTTTGCCGGCTGATGGCAGCATCTTTAGGATCTCAGGAAGGGCTTCCCAGCCGCCTTTCTACCTGATCCCCGGAGGTGGAAGTGATGAACCACCTGGGATCTTGTGTAGGCAGTGAGATCTTCCATGGAGGAATGTGACTTTGCAGAGATGTTTGCTCCTGTTGGACCAAAGTAGAGGGCAAAAGGGTAAATGCATTCTGTGTGGTCACGAGATGCATTTTTGCCTGCATGTTCAATGAATCGGTGCGGCAGCGTTCCTGAAGCCTCTAAATAGGACGCGATGTATATTATAAGGGCTCTCCAGGAAGGACAGTAAGGAGGCTATTAAGATTCATAGGTGAACTTTCCCACTGTCCAAAAGCCAGATTAGTTTCTCTGAGCTATGCCAAAGCTTTCTGGCCTTTGGCTTGTAAGGAGGCGCACCAGGGAGGGAGCTGCCTTCTGTGGAGAAGAGCCGCTTTTGCTGTGAGAACGAGACTGTCTGCCTCCCCGAGGCAGCTTTGCCCCTCACGCCTTCTCCCAGGATGCAGGACTGGAGCCTGTGTACATCCAGCCAGACCCAGCAAGACTGGGAGAGAGGGACGCTTTCCATGGCAATAGCCCTTGCTTTTTCTTCTTTGCTTGGGGAAGGGAAGCGAGAGGAAGTGGGCATAGCCCACCCAGACAACTCTGAAGGTCCACGCAGCATCCCGGGGCCTATGCAGGGATCCGACGAGGCCATGCAGAAGCGGAGTGCTACCTCCCTTTCACCTGTTCGTATTCTGCATCCGTATTTCATCACTGCGTCCTACAAACCGGATTGTCTTTGACCCAGGTGGCCTCATTTCTTCCTAAGTATCTTCATTCTAAAGTGAGGTGCCTCAACTGGACCAAATCTCTGGGGTTATACCAGAGCATAAAAAGACTAAACACAAAATACTATGCATGTTTGGAGAGAAAAAAGACCTTCAACTCCCAGCGTTCCCGAAAGCTATACGGCTATGAGATTTATTTCCCCCTGCGTATTAAATTAACCAGTAGCTGGGGAATGCTTGGAATTGTAGGATTTTTTCTGTCCGAGCATGTATAGGGTTACACTCCAGGCTTCAGTAACAGCATCAGAACAGTCTTGTTGATTTGCACCAAAGGTCCCTCCGCTCTGCTGTCCTTTCCCCTAAGGTGACCCATCAGATGTTTTTGGGGAGACCTCCAGGCATGACATGAGGCATGACCTCCAAGCACCAGCCTGGACTGATGTGGAAGAGAAAACTTGTCACCTGCTTTCATGCTGAACAATTGCTTTGTCTGAGCATCTTTTCTTTGCTTTTAGCCATGGCAGAATCGTATTCCTACAGGGTAGGAAAGAAGGTTGCCGGCTCCAGCAAGACTGGCGCGGACAAGGACAGCGGCAAGACAGAGATGAAGATAAACCCAGCGTATGAGGAATCAAGCTTGGGTAAGGAAGCTTGGCCTTTGTCAAGTGCAGCCGACAGGGTCGCTCTGGACTCGGGGGAACGGCATCGCCCGGGGGGGTGAGAGGCGCTCTCAGCACAGCTCCACTTTCCATTTAAGAGAAGTCCATTTAAGCGAGGTGCTTTTTATTGGGGGGTGACTCAAAGGCGAAGACCACGCGTCTAGGGAAAAGGGCATTGCCGTCCTCTGATGTGGCCTGCCAGCTTAGGAATCTGCAGCTGCCGGTAGACACCCTCCCGTTTCCCCTCTGGGCTCCAAAGGAGCTGTCCTTGGTCCTGAACCTGTTTGTGGGCAAGGGTGCAGCCCCAGGGACAGCTCCTTAAAAAGCATGTGAACCACCAAGCTGTACTGGGCCTGCACTCAGCAGGGGAAGCGACAGTGAGAAAACCCTGTGGAGGAGGGCCGGAAAAAGGAGTGTTCGGGTAAGAGGTGTTCCAGTGACCATCTCCCACTGAAAACGCTGCCCATCTGCCTTCTGGCCCTCTCTCGCTCTGCCTAATCCACATCCCTGCAGAGAAGAGGCTGGCAGCAAATCCGATGCTTTCTGTAAACATGCCAGCACTGACGGTCTTGCGGAAGGGAGGCGAAAGAGAAAGACGCCGGCCTGACCTCTGGGCCTGGGACTGTGTGGCGCGCTGGACAGCGAGTCAAAATACTCTCCTTTCTGCTAGGCACGGGGGCATTTCTGGCATTTAAAGATCTGGGGCCCAGATCCCGAGGAAACATATCTGCGAAAACGTGTGCAAGCTATTTCTGCATATGCATATGCAGAATTGTTAGGATTTATTTTTTTAAAGATTGCTGAAGGCAAAGCAAGCCATTTGATCTCTCATCCAGATCACCGGAGATGAAATAAATTATTTAATCCAGTCGCAGGCTCTTCCCAGATCATCCTGAACCGGAAATTCATTTGATTATACCGAAGTTTCAGTCTTTCCTGGCTGTATCCTCCTCTCTCTCCCTGCCTCCCTCCCTCCAAGGAAAAGTGCCCCTGCCCCATGCAATTAAGCTTAAAAGCCTAGGAAGGCCTTGGCAATTATAGGCGGCCTATAAATATATGTAAATAAATAAATGAATGGGAATCGATGGGGACTCGGGGCTCTTTGGGACAGGGCTAGGCAAAGAGATCCAGGCCCAAAGTCCGTGGTCCCGAACCTGGCAATGGCTGCCAAAGTTGGCGTGGTCCCACTCAGATTTCAGTGCATACCTCGGTACAGCGTTACCCTCAGTGTCAGACCAATCCCTTTTGCACACGCTTAGCTGTATTGCCGGCACTCTCACGTGCAAGCCAAGAGCACAACGGGGTGATTCTGCACTCTGCTCGAAAGGGTGTCTGTCCAGCATCAAAAGCAGTTTGCTGGGACTTTTCTGCTGCTTTGTTAGCAAGAATAGGATGCCGTCTGCCTGGCCAGTGCAAAATGCATTGGCTCATTGGAGGGAAAGGGTTTTAAATCGATGGACACCCATCGAGAGGTGCGGATGTGCTGAGGCGAGCCACCTTGTCGTTTCACACCTGCCTCCGTCCTTTCTTGCAGGAAATGCAACCAATGACAGAGCGGAAGGCAAAAGGAAAGGGAGACCAAAGGCGGACAGCCAGGCACTGAAGGATATTCCTGTAAGATGTTTTTTCAATGTAGTTCTTCTATTCTGGTGACGGAAGGCAAGGAAGGCGAGAGGGAGCAAGCCAGGGCTTTCCAGAACCCGGTTCTGCTTGTCCTGCTCTTTGTTCCTGGCAGGTTCCCCGGGATTTGGATGTTTGTGTCTGGTTCTTGGCCCCTGGCTGTCTTTGCAGTTAGCTGTCAAGCCTTATTTTGAATCAATTACCTCCATTATGAAAACAACAAGCAAACAAGCATTGCCTCAGGCTACAGAGCGTGTCCTCTTACAGCCAGAAGAGACTGGTATTCCAGGCAGGTTTTGCATAGCCCAGTACCTTCTGGGGCTCAGGCAGTTCCCTGGGTTAGAGCCCCACGAAGGAGGGTTGTCACCGAAGTGACTCCTTCCGCTGCGGACTGTTGTCCTTTCCAAGCTGTGTGGGCCACCGGGCCCCACCCCCAAGCTGGGTGTTTCCATGGGGGCCTCCTCCCTAGCTGAAGTTCTTGGGGCTCCACATGAGCCTATGGCGCCCCCCCATCTCATCCGATGCCTCCCTCTTTGCTTTCCTGCCCTGCCCCGTCCCCGTTCTTTAGGAGCCTGTGTCCCCTTGGGTTCAAAGGGCGAGGCACGAAGAATTAGGCCCCGGCTGGGTCTCTTCCTCTGCCAGCTCCTTCATCCTTGGTACTACGGCAACACGCTCCACCTCCCTCTCCCTGAGTTATCATGTGCAGGGATGTTGGCCCATTCCTGGGAAATTCCAGCGGCACCACTCATACGACCTTCTGGCTCCTGTCCCGAGCCCTGCAACCAGCCCCTTCCGCACCTGGAAGAACGGTGCTTCCTAGGTCAGCGGAGCTTCTTATGTTTATCCTGAGCCTTGTAGGAGCTTACCCATTGTGTTCCACGGAGGCGAACCTATGTGCGGAAGGGGTTCAGCACCATGGACAGCTCCTGCAAAGTCCAGGATGGGTGCCACGTGGATAAGGAGCTCCGTGGATGCAGGAGCCCGCGGAAGGGGCAGTGGCAGGCAGCTGCCCCCTTTCCTGCCCCTCTTGGCTGCACCGGGCTTTGCAGGCGGATGCAGCAAGGGCAGCTTGCCCGTTGCACCACTGATGCCTCCGACCTCGTTTTGGGGGAAGGGGACTGCGACGTCGGAGAGCCCCCCCCCCCCGAGGGCCCTTTGCCAGGGGTGCGGGCGTCACCTTTGGGGAAGCCAGCTGCACATCGCAGTGCTCAGGGAAATCGGTCGATCTGCAGCGGCTGATCCCTCAAAGACAGAGGAGTCCCGCTCAGCTCGATTTGAGAGTGCAGGAGCCGTTCTGCGACCCCCATTGCCCTCAGCCACCGTGCGATGTGTGGATTGCGGCAGCTGGACGAAGCCGGCTAGGCAAAATCAGCCTTGGGTGACCAGCAGCCTTCGTTTTCCAGCTGGGAAGGGCAAGTGGCCCTGTAGGGCGTCTCCTTGGCGGTGGAGCCTTCCCTGCTGTGAGGTCTTTTGTCCCATGGTGTATGCTAACTGAGGAATAAGCTGAAGGCTCCTTGGAATCCGGAGACCCCACCGACAGAGGAGGGTGCCTGATGCATCTCTGCATGATTTACTCCTCTGGCTTCGTTCTCTGCCGAGAGAACATTTGCTGCTTCTCCGCATCGCCTATGATTGGGTCATTCAGTCACTCAGAACAGAGTTGGCCACTCCCAGAAGAGGCTTCCTGTTGCAGCTCTGCCTGAGTTCCTGCTCTGGAGTAATTCAAGAGCAGCCCTCTGGGGTCGGTCATTCTTATTTTTCAAAGCCATGATCTGGGATGGGAGGAGAAGAATTCGGGCTGTGTACTGGAATCTCCCAGCTGGGAGAGGCCCACGGAGAACTGCCCGGCCTGTAACAGGTAGCTCTGACCGAGGAACGGAGCCAGAGCCGGCAGCTCGCTTGGCCCCAAGCACCACTGGATCCCAGTGGGAAGCCACAGTGGCATCCACAGGGTGCCTTGCTGGAGATTCCGACTAGCATGCCTGAGCTCGTTTTGGTGGGAGTTTTGCTCTTGCTCCTTTGCAAAGAGGTGGACGTTGCTTTCTCCACCCTTTCTCTCCCTGCGGTGTTTACACGGACCTTTCCCCTCCCTCAGCCGCCCTTGATGAACCAGTGGAAAGATGAGTTCAAGGCCCATTCCAGGGTGAAGTGCCCCAATTCAGGCTGCTGGCTGGAATTCCCCAGCATCTACGGCCTCAAATACCACTACCAGCGCTGCCAAGGGGTAAGGAAAACTGAGGTCTGTGCTCCTTTTTGGTGACCTTCTTTATCACCTTCATTGTGGGATGTGTCTCTAACCTTGTTATTTAACCCTGTCAAAGCTTGGCTGCCTTCCTGCATGTGAAGTCTTGGGAATAAATGGGGGGAAACTGAAAAATGGGGCAGGGAGGCAAACCCATCCTTGCCTGTTAGATTTTCTAAAATTCCCAGAGGGGAAGTTGTGCTTTTTCCCTCCAATTTTTCTCTCCTGCAAGGCCATCACATCTTAACTGTAGGTACACAGGTATGGACACATCCATAATCCTCGGCACGCAAGCACCCATCTGACCCATTTCCAGTATACTTTAATAAACAACTTCACACCTACATACTCACCTGTCAGATACACACATGCAGGTACTTTTTATGTTTGAGAAAGGCTCCGTTCTAGGTGCCCTCAACTCACAAGACCCATAAAATCAGAGAGGGAGAGAAAGACGGGGTCTTCTTAGTTGTGGCTCCTTCTGTGTGGCTGCCACACTGTGGCACATCCTGTCAAAAGAGACCCACCAAATTGGATCATCCTCTTTTGTCAGGCTTCCCTGCTCAGACAGGTATCTGCAAATGCCTCGGTTCTGAACTCGTTTTTTTGGGAAAGCTGTTGCTGCAACTATTTCGACCTGTTCCTTCCATTGTGGATCATTATTCTTTTGGTTTGCTTTTATTAATACGCCGCATATTTGCAAGTCGAATTAAAATGGGAGCAGGATGTTAAACCTTGGTTTTATGTGCTGTCAGGCTGCCCCTGCCTTATGGTGGACCCTGTGATCCATCTCGTGGTTGCTCTTCCTCTTCCTCATCTGCCTTCAGCTCTCCCTGGCACTGTTACCTTCTCCAGGGAGCCGTGCCTTCTCATGAGGTGCCCAGAGTCCAGCAGCCTCCGTTTCATTGTGTTTGCTTCGAGGGAACATTCTGGCGTGATTTGCTTGAGCACCTGCTTGCTCATTTTTCTGTCTGTCCAGGCTCTTTGCAAAGCTCTCCTTCAGCAATTTAGATCTGTACACTGGGATTCTGGGGTCATGTGGGAAAGTAAGCAAAGAACCTGCCTTTGAATCTAAAAAGCGGCATCCCAGGAATCTCAAGTTCCGTGTAAACAACAAAACCAAAACAGGAACGTGCAAACGTCTAGACCTTACGGAAAAAGCTGTTTGGAAGGGCAAAGGAATGCAATTGACAGAATCCAGCTGTGAGACTGTGGGAATGAGGCAGGGGCTGCTTTATGGGGTCCCCAGTCACACAGAGCACCCTATTTGTGCTTAATTAAGTGAGAGGAGGACTCCCGGCAGAGCTGTGGCTGAACACCAAATGGCCGGGGATTGGATGTGCCAGTGCTGGCATGCACGGGGATGTGGCAGTAGGGCCATCGTACCTGTCCCTCCCCCCTGTTGTAGCTTTCCCATGTTCTTAGAAAACGGTGAGGACCGCTGGTGAATTCCTCATTGTGTGCAGCATCCTTCTATTAGCGCAGCCGAAGATGGCATTAGATGTTTGAGGCACCACATCACACAGCAAAAACACTGGGGGTGCTCACCTGGGCAAATTTGGGCAGAAAAAGGGCCTGCAACCCACCAGAGCTGTACCTGTACCTGCTGGGCCACGTCTTCCCCATCCTAAACTTGTAAGCCTTTGGTTTGCCTTGCATGTATTTCTCGAGAAGGTCCTCTCGTTGGCTTTGGCCCAGTCCATTTGGGAGTCTGAATTCTGCCTTCCGTGGTGCTAGCTCCTCCTCCCAGCTTTGTGTCAGCTGCACATTTGACAAACCATCCCATGTACACCCCCAACTAAGTCCTAATTAGAAGAACACCAGCATAAGACTGATGGCCCTGTGAATGCGTGTTGTGCCCTATTAAAAATTATAATTATCCATGGCTTGATGGGAAATGGCAGATTTTCAGAGAAAGTTCTTCATTCTTTCTACTATAAGTACATGAAAACCCATGCGCTGCAAGCCTCGTTTTAGAAGAGGCATGCCCTGCTTTCCCTTCTCCGCAAGAAGGAATGCCTTTTCTGAGGGTGTGCCCGCTGCAACCAGAAGCTAAAAACAAAGGGTTAAAGCCAGCATGTTGCTCTCAGAATAATCACAAGGGTTGGCATTGCTATGTGTATTTATTTATTATGTTTAGACCCTGCCGTATTTCAGCAAGGCATCCAAGCCAGTTTGCATAACCCCCCTCCCCTTTGTCGTTTACTTCCTCACAACAACCCTGGGAGGTAGGTTAGGCTGAAAGTCACATGACTGGCCCCAAATTACCCAGTGAGCTTCGTGGCTGAGTGAGGACTGGCGCTTCCATTTCTGGAGTCCTGATCCACCGCAGTAACCACACCTTGTGCAGCCACAAAGAGAGCGCAAAACCGGTGCAAGAAACACCCAGCCTTTTGAAGGCGTAATGGCTCTTGGAACAGCTTCTGAAGTACCTTTGCAAAAAGCCTCGTGCAGACGGAATCAGAGTATTAGATTTCATGCTTGTGCAAGGATGAAGATGGGTCTGCAGAGGGTTAAAGGGTGGGCAATCTGTGGCCATCCTATGGTTTGTCCAATAGCTGCCCCGCCCCATACCATTGGCTACGCTGGTTGGGGCTGATGGGACTTGTGGGCCAAAAGGGCTGCACAGGGTTGCTCTCAGTTGTGGAATTTGAATGCTTAGTTTTGCTGTTTTATTCCTATGCAAATGAATGCCAGTTGAGTGGCATTCAGAGAATTGGGTGTGATTCTGTGCAAAGGGAGGCAGATAAAAAGTCCTGGGACTTCTCTTGCGTCCAAACATGCTAGCGTCACGCCCTTCATTGATTAAGATCACTGAGGTTCCAGGTTGCTGAGCAGTAAATTCAGAGCCCTCTGCTGTAGCTGGAAGACCCAGGGCTTCCGTTTCCTCCACGCTCCAGTTCCTGTCCACTTTCTTTCTCCTCTCTTGCAGGATGCCGTCGTGGAGAAACGGACCTTCCCCTGTCCGTACTGTGAAGCCACTTTCACTTCCAAAACCCAGCTGGAAAAGCACCACCTGTGGAACCATCTCGAGAGGACCCTGCCAGCCGTGGCCCCGCCGGCGGAAAACAGGGTGCAGAAATCCGCCGGCAAAAGCGGGGGCAAGAAAAGGTATCTGCCTGCAGCCTGGAGGCAGGCGGATCGGGATGGCAGGAGAGGGTCTGATTTGAGGAAGGCCTTGGTGGTGGTGGCTCCGCTCTAAACCGGTCCGCTGTGCTTTGCCCTAGACCTGCCGAGGGCTCCGCCTCGCCCAGCAGCCACCCCAAGCAGGCAAAGGTGGAGAAGGCTGTCACCCTGCAACGCCCGGAGAACGGGGAGTACACGGCGGTCAGCCAGGGCGGCAAAGAGTTCCAGACCACGGCAGCCAGAGGCGGAGGGGTGGCAGCTACCCCGGCCGCCCAGCCGTCGGGCAGCAGAGGCTCCAGGCAGCAGCCCCACCGGCAGGTCGTTGTGCAGGAGGAAGACCCTGAGCGGATGAAGCACAGTAAGATTAGAGCGGCGTTTCCCACGCTTCCGTTCGCTCAGGCCAAAGGGCCCAGCCTTGCTCCAGCTGGGAGTACCTCACTCTTGGAGAATTCCACTTGAGAGAAGCTCTCGGGCTGCAATCCGTGGGTGGGTGGGGCCAGAGGCAAAGGGGAGGAGCCAAAGCACCCACAATGCCAAGACCTGTAGCCGCACACTTCTACTGCCGTCACGAGGCCCTGGGAGATGCCTTTCAACCATTTTGAATGGGGAGAAGTAAAGCACAAAAGCTGGGAAGGTTCTGCACGACTGAAGGTTGGGGGGAAAGGAGTGGAGCTGGAGGAAAGGAGGGAGGCCTTTTTCACAGCCCCAGGGTACCCGACTGGGAGCCCTGGAGGGCTGGACGCAGCCCTCGGGCCTGAAGGACCGTTTCGAGCGTGCAAGGGGAAGGTTTAACCGCTCCCTGAGAAGGCCGCCGCTTGGGTTTCTGCATTAGTCCCCAACTTGCATGCCTCCTGTTTGGAAGGTTGCAAGCCCAGGTCGGCAAGTCACGTAGAGACGAGATAGGCAGCCTCTTTGGACGGTGGGTCGAGGGTTTTTGCCTCCCAGCCACATGGGTGAAATTGGAATTTTTACAGGAGAGCCATGGCAGAAATGCCTCTCTCTCACACAGGCAGATTGGTAGGAAGTAGAAACAAGTTTCTAGCTCTTATGATGGTGGAGATAAGGTGTGAGCAGCACTTGGGAACATCTGAGAAGCCAGTTGGAAGCTAAGTGGCCTTTCTGTGACCTGGAATGAGGCTTCAGCACTGAGCGTATTTTCTTTAGGACCAGAAACTGCAGAATAAATTAGGCAAACCAGAAACTGCAGAATAAATTAGGCAAACACAGGCAAGTCCTAATAAATGGCTTCAGTGTAGCTTTGCATAGATAGGGATCATGCCCCCTGAGCTTACCATGCAGGTGTTTGACCAAATTTTATTTCTGTTTTCTCCTTTTTGAGTTAGGAAGGAAACAGAAAACTCCTAAGAAGTTTACTGGGGAGCAGCCGTCCATCTCGGGAACATTTGGACTGAAAGGTAAAGGAAAAGTTGTCCTGATCTGAGTGCAGGCGATTTCAGACGTTCTCCCGTGGGGCCCTTTGCACGCCGCAGAGGAGTCTGGGAAATGCTCTAGGCAGCACATCTGGTTCAGACTGGCCACTCTGTGGCCTGTGGGACCTCACTGTTACTTTGCAGGAAGGGAGAGGGTGCCCCAGACGGCCACACCCGCTGTGGCAAGCGGAAGGTCCCCCAGGGCTGGCCTCGGCCACCGCGCGCTCAGTGGGCTTCCGGCTGAGCTGCACCGTGAAAAGGCCCTGCTGGCTGGTCCTTAGGCAAGACAGGAGGGTCGGATCCCCTGGTTTTGCTCAGCGGTGCAGAGCCTGCGGCGTTCATCAGGCTGCCCGGCTCCTTCCCCTTCCCCTTCCCCTCTCCCCATCACCGGTCGTTTGGTGCCTCCCAGCATCTGTGCAGTTGGCTTCTCCCGCTAAAAGATTGAAATGCCTCTCTGAAGACTGAATTACTGGCTGTAAGAGCTTTGTGCTAAAACGTGAGGATTTTTACTCTCTGGGACCCAGATCCTTTGGGCTCGCGCTGTTTTGCCTTCAGGCCCACCTGCCTCTTGTCAGTGCTGCCCCTGCCCCGAGAGCTTCTCTGAAGTGGAGTTCGGCCCTCCGATTAAGCGAATTCTGTCAAGTTACCCACCTTTAATGCTACAACTGATCACAACGTTCTCTCCAGGAGACTTCAGGGTTGCCTTTTGTGGGGGGCAAGATGGGGAGGGAGGTCAAGCTGCCTCCTTGGTATTGTCGTATTGTAAGCTGCCTAGGTGGCCTATAAATATATGTAAGTAAATAAATAGATATTTTTCCTCTGCTGTTTTTCCCCTCTGGTGACTGCCAGCCTGTGGGTGGCCTTTCTGGGGGGCCCAAGATGCCCCCTCCAGCACAATTCTGTGGTGAGGCAGTGGTTACATAGAAACAGAAACAGCGAGTCAGAAGGGTCCCCCTGGGCCATCTAGTCTGACCCCAGCTCCAGCCGGCTGCACTCATGACATGCCCACCTTGTGCATGCCCAGTCTATCCTCAGACAACGTCACCGATGGGGCCTCAACCACCTCCCGTGGAAGCCCGTTCCATCCCCTGGGAAGTGCTTCCTGGCATCCACGCTAAATCTTGGTTCCCTGAGCTTTGCTCGACTGGAACACATCCTGCCCTCCTGTTACAGGAAGGAGGGCATGCCATATCGCAGCCCTGTGGCCAGCGGCAACTAACTGATCTTTTGTTAAGATGGCGAGTCTCCTGCTCCAAGGGTGATCAGGAAGTCACGCGATGTGCCTCAGGATGCTCGATTTCACTCCCCCTTCAATATCCATTGCACTTTGCAGATGAAAGTAATCCAAACAGACAGACCCTTTCCCTGAGGAATTTGCGTTGCAAGTGCTCACTGATCGCACAGGTAGGAGGGGGCGGAGGAGCCTCAGCTATTGGTGGTACATCAATTAATTAATACAGGAGGCAATGCACAGGCAACCCCCTGTTTTGGGATACGGGTTAGGGTAGCAGTCACGGAGAGGTTTAGCCCTTCCACAGTTCTCCAGTCCTTCAGGGCTTTTTGCTGGCCATTCTCAGGCCTGACAGCTGTTTCTGATCGGATCTGACAGCTGGAGTTTGCCAGCGTCAGCGTGGGCTGAGCCGCGGCAGGCTCTGACAGCTGCATTCCCTACTGGAATTCACCTTCTCCCTTCAGAAAGCCCTTCTGGAGCTTGCACGGGCCGGCAGTTCTCCTCGCCCATCACCACCTCCTCCACCTCCCTGCCCGGCCATTGGAAGGGGATGGTCTGGTGCAGCTGTGTGTAAGCTTTTTTGTGTGGCATACATCGAGTCTCACGCACAACACCTGTTTTAATCTCTGTAGTTTCATGAGGCAGCGTGCCTCTTTCTGCACAGCGCGGTGACGTTGGGTGTCATGCTCGGAGCTTCAGGTCTGGCGCAATCCGCTTGCCTTTTGGGGAGGAGGCTACAAAAACCCTTTTAGGAAGGTCTTCCATTTCTGTGCTGCTCAAAAGCAAAGCACTCTGCTGGGGCAGCCTGCTAGGAGAACCGGGACTCCTGACTCAGGGCCTTGTCAGCCTGTTCAGTAATCCGGCCCTGATCCGAGAACACGTGGCTCTCCATCGTCAGACAAAGTAGGGCCCGAGGACTGCTCTTCTCAGCCTTTCCACAACATTTCCGCAGGCCCCTTGGATGGATTGTGAAGCCCGCCAGTGGCCTGTTCACCAGGATTTAAGAACCTCTGGCTTAAAGTAATAATACTTGGCACATTAGCGCATTAATACTTTCTGATTCATCATGCCCCCTGGCTGAAAGGGGCAAGTCCTCTCCAGAAGTGGCCAGTGAAGATTGTCCATGCTCAGGGGCACTGAATCCTGACCGCTTTGGCAGGGGCCAGAGGGAGGGAAACAGGAGGGGAAGCAGGCATGGAATGGAGCCTCCTCAAAGAGAGCATGGCCGGCTGGCATTCTCCCCGTCCACAGTCCTTGAGCTGCAAAACAGAAGTGTGGACTCTCCCTTGCTGAGTGTCTGTAGGGAGTACTGAATGTGGCCCCACTGCCGCCGTTGCCCCAATCATCATGGCCATGCAGGCCGAGGCTTATGGGCGTCGTACTCCAGCACAGGAGGAGCCAGGAGGGCTACATCGTGCCATTCCAGCTTCTACGGCCCCTTCTGCCTTCTTCTTCCAAGACAACTCTCCTGCTCTTTTCCAGGGCTGGTGAAAGCAGAGGACAAGGCGAAAGCACACCGAGCAAAGAAGCTGGAGGCAGCCCTAAGCAGCAACGATGAGCAGAAAAAGAAACCGCTGGGATCCAGCGCGAAGAAGGAGGCGGTGCCGACGGCTGCGGCAGCTTCTTCGACAGCAGGTGGGACGGTGGGCTACAGGCCTCTGGAAAAGGGTCTTTGGACTGGTGCCGTTTCCCCAAAGACCTGGTGCCCACCAGGTGTTTTGGGCTACGGTTCCCACTGGCCAGTGGTGATGGGAGTTGTAGTCCAAACCACCAAGAGGACATCCAGGCTGCCTGCCAGGTTGATGGGTCTCTGCAGATACTTTCTCCGGTGCAAGATTTTTATGCATGTGGCATTTGAAAGCATGAATGTTCCGCACAGGTGTTTGTAGATGCTTCACACAAGTGTGTTCGTCGGGGGGATGTCGGGATGGCTTTGGCACCCCAACGAGCGCACACAGGGAGCAACCCAGGTTGGCATCACACAAGTCTTGTGTCAGTTGGCACGGATGTCTGAATTGCTCTCTGTTAGTGCGGTGGCCAGAGAGCTGGGCTTGGCTGTCCGAGGCTTGGGCTGAAATCGCTGCCCAGCTGTTTGCATTTGGAGAGAAGGGGCTGCAGTCTAGGCCCAGAGCTGGCTGGAGCATGATGTGCATTGTAGGACCCTCTTTTCTTTCTAAACCTGCATAGGACTTCCCCGAAATTAACTGGCAACATATTCAGGACAGACACACAGTACATGATGAATTAAAGTTGCAATAATAAGTAAGTTTAGACAGAAAAAGTCTTATGTTTCCTGTGAAGCACTAACTGTTGTAAGCCCTCTTTCTGTCTAAACTTGATGTGCCTTTAGTACTCAAAATCAAAAGTAAACAGCAGGAATGGCACGCTCTTTTACACGGCTGTTTTCCAGCAGTGTGCATGGAACAGCTGAAGAAACCCAGCCTACTTGCTCTTTCTGGCCTGGGATGTGTGTATTTTGTGACTGACACTTGGCCACTCTCTGCCTCCAGCTTCTAAAAAGGAAAATGCAGCTTGTTTGTAGCTTAGGACAACCTTGCGCTTTGGGCTCTCCCAATATGTTGGACTACAACCCCCATCACTGCATCTGGAGGCTGCCAAGTCAGGGAAGGCTGATTTGGGGGTTGCGTGGATTGTCTCTCAGATCAGTGCTTTCGGATGTTCCAGCACTGGCGATTAAGATGTCTGGAGCCAAACAAAATCACGCTTCTCTGGGGATCTCTCTCCTGGCTCGAGGAAGGCAGGATGTTCCAAGTAAACACAGCTGCAGCCTTTTCCAGCTGATCCACGTTCCCAGATTTTCGGATCATGGATTGATGTGAGACTGCTCAACTAAACACCTCAGCAGGCCTCATTTTGGCCTAGTCCACTGCGTGCGACGGGAGCAAGGCCAGGCCTGTGTTTGCTTGTGAGATCACAACAGCTCAGCCTCTTGGGGCTTTTGGCTTCACATTGCGCCATTTCGATAAACACCCCCACACACACACACCAGTCGCCAGTAATCAGACGATGGCTGCCCATACCTGTTCAGACTGGTGCATGCTGGGAGTTGCAGGATGTTTTCTGCCTAAACGTGCAACGGATCAAGCCCTTATTGGGTCTCCTAGAACTTGGTGTGAGAGTTTTGCAAACAACAGTAAACATAGTGGGATATGCCCCGAACTGGGCTAAAATGGGGCGGCTTAGAAGCTTTCTTTCTAAATAAAATTCAAACTCTAGCACCCCTTTCCAATCCCCATGGAATTGCTGTCTTTAAAACCTTTTAAAAGTTCTGGTTGCACGGGTGCAAGAGCACTGCTTTGTCTACGTTCCCTTGCAAAATTGCTGCCTTTAGAAAAATCTCTGTTGCAGCAGCAAATTTGGAAGCAGTTTCAGCCCCTGATCTCCAGAACTTTTTATTTTATTTATTTATTTTATTTAGAAATTTATAGGCCGCCCCTTGCCACAAGCCTCGGGGCGGCTCACAATATCAAAAACCAGTTGATCTCTAAAACATTAAAACTGGCCCATCTCCAGGTCCGAATTAAAACAATTACAATATAGTACATAAAATAAATTAACATTTAAAATATTGCTTAAATAAAAAGGTCAATCTTTGCCAATCTTTGTTCCAGGGCGACTTGGAGGGGGTCCATTTTGGGCTTCGAATTGCACCCCCTGCTTCCTTTAAGCATTATGTGCACGGAGAGGGGTTTGCCTCCATTGCGTGTAACTTACAGCACAGTGAGACTGAGCATGTTTCCCTGGAAATAAGATTGGGTCTTGTAGTTTTTGCTCCAAAAGATGCATTAGGGCTTATTTTCAGGTGATGTCTTATTTTTTTTCTTACAAAAGCCGTAAGATTTCTGCCCCGAGAGTCCTCCCCAATCCCTTTCTTGTACTCGACGGAATAGCTTTCTTTCTGCACTCTCCTTGTCTGGGGGTCAAAATATTATTCCCTTTAAATCTACCATTAAATCAAGTGTTAATTGAAGAATTACGAGACAGGAATGGCAACACACAAGTGCATTAAGTACGTCCGTTACAACACACGACGTATTGAATTATGAATCACACCCGTTCGTTATCGAGTGTGTTGTGTCTGTGCTCCGATTGGTCGTTTTCAGTAAGTCTCAAGTTCATCTGATTACATAGACGTTCACCTCTTGTCCAAAGGCACCTGCTTGAGTATTTACAAATAATTATAATTTATATTATCATTTATTTTAAGTATTAATGTCAATAATATTATTTATATTGAATCATATATTATTACTTTATAATTCAATATGTCCCGCCGTGTGTTGCGACAGATGTGCTAAATGTGTCTGTCTGGCTTAACTGGGGCTTATTTGAGGGTAGGGCTTATATTACGAGCATCCTGAAAAATCATGCTAGGGCTTATTTCTGGCTAGGTCTTATTTTCGGAGAAATACAGAAGCTCTGGGCGTGAGATGAAGTTGGCCTTGGTGGGTCTTGGCCTTCCTCCTGCCTGAATCCTGATCGATCTTTCCCCTTCTCCAGCGAGCCCAGAAGAACTGTGGCAGCGTACGATCAATGAGAAAGGAGAGGTTGCCTGCCCAACCTGCAGCATGATCACCAGGAAGACGATTCTTGGTCTCAAGAAGCACATGGAAGTCTGCCAAAAAGTAGGGGAACACCCACTCCGAAATTAGAAATGGCAAATAGGAAACAAACAAGCAAACCTCTCCCCACCGTGTGTGTCTGCATTCGTGCCTGCCTCCAAGAATTCTGTCCCTAAGTTCCTCATTTAGAAACACAGAAACAGCGCGAGTCAGAAGGGGTCTCCTGGGCTATCTAGTCTGACCCCGGCTCTAGCCGGCTCCGCTCACGACATGCCCACCATGTGCACGTCCGGCCTTTCTTTGAACACCGATGGGTGAGGGTGAGTAGGGATCATTCTGTATCCCTACTTACCCTGTATGAGAAGGGGTTGCTTCGGTTCCTTTTGAGGGTAGGAGATGTAACACTCACTCGCTGCTGTGCCCACCATTGTTAATTCCCCAGAATGCCCTTAAATAAGACAGTGTCCAGGGCATTCTGGGGGATGAAAAATGGTGGGTGGTGGCTCTGAAGAGCCAAGGTCAGCGCTGGGGACATTTCATGCCCCTGTTCCTGAAAATTCAGCCCAAAATACAAAGGAAGAGGGGGGATTCCAGTACCCTGCACTTCCTTTCACTGTGAGCTCCTCTGCCCAGCTTCAGTCTGTGTTGGAAGTCTGGACCTGCGTGACTTTGAGATCTTTGGGCGGTTTGCAACCATGCAGCAAAGGGCCTGCTAATCTGGTTTCCCTGGCCAGATTCTTGGCTGGCTCCTGACAAGGACACAGGCCAAATGGCACCGGGGGTGTTGGACCGCCTGTTGCTCCATTCGACCAGTAGCCCTCGGGCCAGACTACTTGCCTTCCCCTTAAAGGTTCTTCTCTTTAGTCTAACCCTGCCATCCTTTCCCAGTCTCTTGCAAGAACGTGGACTAGAATTCCAGACTGTGCCTCAGAGGTTGTGCCTCTATATCAGCCATCGCAAGCCTGGAAAGTGCTCCAGTGCGCATACCCCGTTCCTATTGCAGAAGAACAGCTGTGAAATACGCAAACCCCAATTTTGCTGGGGCTGAACTTCATGTTTTCATCCTGTAAAACAGTCATGTGGCCATAGGGAAAAATACCTCCAAAATCCTTGTTAGGAGAATTTATTTTATTTTATTTTATTTAAAAATTTATATGCCGCCCCTTGCAATAGCCTCGGGGCGGCTTACAACATGGTACATTATTAAAAACATATAACAAAATACCAGAATACCTTTATTAATTACATAGCCTGCCTTCTTTTCCTGCAAGAAATCCAAGGCAGCTCACATAATCCTTCCCTTCGTCTCTGTTTTGTTGCACAACAACCCTGTGAGGTAGGTGAGGTTGAGAGTCAGTGAGTGCCCCAAAGTCACCCCTTGAGCTTCACTTCTTAGTGGGGACTAGAGCTCTTGTTTCCCGAGTTCAGCAGTGGAGCCGCAATGCTCTTCCGGCCCGCCACCTTACTGAATCGAAGAGCAAAACATGCCAGTTTGCACCCCTGGCACAAGCAGATGCACAAGCACAGTTACACAAGCAGGTTTGAAGAGGGCAAGAAGGAAAGGCTGATGGTACTGAAGTTCGTGTGATCAGCATCTTAACAAGGAATGTGGCAAAGGGCTGGAGAGTTGCCGATATTCCAAGAAATGCCAAAGGTGATGTAGTGAATTTAGCTCGTTTTTAAAAATATAAAATGCATCTGTTACGCTTCCGTCTTTGATGTCGTGTTTTTCCTATTTGGATTCGGGGCCGGGAAGGGGAAGGGGAAGAGGAAGGGAAGGGAAAAGGCCTACCATGTACGCAGGCTTCCGCAGTTGAAATTCAAACCTTGAGCCTCTGCCTGCTTTGCTCAGTTGCAGGATGCCTTGAAATGCCAGCACTGCAAGAAGCAATTCAAGTCCAAAGCTGGGCTGAATTATCACACCATGGCTGAACACGTCAACAAGGTAAGGCACACAATCTTCTCTCTAACTCTGCTGCTGTGAAGCAGCCTTCTGGGTCCCGAGGAAGTCCTGGTTTCACCAACTGAAAATGTTACAGCCTAAACATGCATGCTGGGAGCTGTAGTCTACTGTTCCTGTCTGAGTGCATCAGATTGCGCCTTCAAAATGTACGAGTGGGCCCTGCAGCAAAATGTTGCAGCATGGGGTCCTGCTTTTCAGCGTTCCATCTATGCCTGCCTTGCCCTCCTCCGAGCCCCCTGTCCCCCACTCCTCCCAACTGTCAGCCCCTGTTCAGGGGGTGCTCACATGCTCTGTCCTCACTGGGCTGTTTGCAGGGGACTCCTCCCCCTTTGGGATTTGCTGCCCTTAAAAATTTGCGTAGTGCCACAATGCTTGAGGTATCTCCAGCTCTGCCAATACCTCCCTCTGGCGCTTGGCTGCAGAAGCAAATGGCAGATGTGAACTCCATCCAGTGACAGTACAAATGGCGAGCCCTACACTCCATTGGCTCTGCTGTGCATTAGAACGAGCGTCCCCAAAAGGTGTGTCTGGCCCCTGCTTTCTATTCTTTTCCATGCCAGGTGACGACCTTCTTTTCCCAGCATTTGAGCAGTTTAGCTTCTTAACTCGGTTTTTATATCTTGCATTTTATTCCATACAGCTGCTATGCTTCTGTGCTGATTCAGTTGCAATCACTGCTACAGTTCTGTGGTTTAAAATTAATTTTTGTTTGCTTGTGTGTCTTCTTGAATTTTTGTTTAATTTAACTTGTGTTAACTGCCCAGCGAGCCTCGGGTATTGGGCGGTATAAAAATGGGATGGGTGGATGGTGGATGGATGGTGAGTGGATGGATGGATGGTGGAGGGATGATGGATGGATGGATGATGGATGGATGGATGGAAGAGCTTCCTGAGCAGGCCTTTGTGTGGCAGATCTCCACACAGAGCGATATAGGCTGCTGCATAATGCTACATCCTGTCTTGCTCCTTTCTGTCCAGCCTGTACCTGTGGAAACCACGATCCCACTGAACGAACACGAAGAGCGCGAGAGGCTGAGAAGGGTGCTGAAGCAGATGGGGAAGCTAAAATGCCCCAACGAGGTATCTGGTTATGCCCTTTGCAAAAATCCCCGCATGTTTTATATTATTATTCGTATTTATATATGTAAGCCGTCCTGAGGCTCTGCGAAAGGACAGCATATAAATATTCTAAAATATATATATATATTTGCGGATATCTGTAAGGAATATTCCACTGTGCCCGGGGTGGAAACAGTCGCACTTGGAGAGCAAGGGTGTTTCAGCTCAGAACCTCGTTTGTTGAACCCTGGTTGAAGCAGGGTGCACAGCCATGCCAGCCTTCCTGAACCTGGTGCCTGCCATGCTGGCTGGGGAGGATGGGGCTTGTAGTCCAGACCATTTGGAGAGTGCCTAGTTGAGGATACCTTTCCATATTTCCAGGCCAACATGGATCCGCCTTCCTGCGCTTTAGGGTTTGTAGGTATCAGGGTGGTCAATTTGTGCCGCCCTGATCTTTCAGCCAACAACTCCCATCAGCACTAGCAGCGCACACACTGAGGAGGGATGATGGGAACTGTGGTAAAAACATCTGGAGACCACCAGTTGCCCACTCTGATCTATTCAAGGCATTGTGTGGCCAACTGTGAGTACAGTTGCCCCGT
This sequence comes from Varanus salvator macromaculatus, assembly GCA_023646645.1. NCBI lineage: Eukaryota > Metazoa > Chordata > Lepidosauria > Squamata > Varanidae > Varanus > Varanus salvator. The sequence goes on along the minus strand of JAIXND010000771.1, from coordinate 4,800,196 downwards.
AATGTTTCCTGGCCTTTAATTGCTCTATAAGAAGGGAATTGTGAGAATTAAATGCTCCCATGTGCATTTAATTGCTTCGTAAGAGGCAGAGGTTGCCAGAAAGGGTTCCCTCTAGGCCTTCTCCATCTGAGTGCCCAGCTTTTTTGGACCTGAGCTCCCAGAATTCCTCACTGTTGGCCGTAGCAGCCAGGACTGATGCGCTGAACTCCCAAAACACGCAGCAGGTGCTAAATTGGGGAAGGCAGTGCCAGCACCTTTCTAACTTCCACCAGCATATTTGCAGCAACTTTTCTGCTGGCTCCCATTTTAAAAAGTGGAACTGTCAGTTTTGCTGACAGTCAGACGTGTTACCTGGAAGTAGCGATTTCAGGAGAACCATGTCAGTGCATTTTTTTTAACATCCGGACTTACCTGGTCTGCACCTCCGGGACTGACCATGGACTCAGACTTAATCTGCAGTTTGGTCCATACATATCCTAGCCTGATCTAATGCACAGACCGAAAGCATGTGTATCTTTAGAAAATGCATGAAAAACGTGCACAACTTGAAAAGATGCACAAAGGTGCCTGTGCATGAGAGACGAACGCATGCATTTCAAAGGCAAGCATAGTTGATGCGCAGGCCTAGGAAAAGAGTCACACAAATATGGATAGATTTTCAGGGGGAAAGAAGAAGAGCGAAATTGCTATCTGGTTTCGGCTTGGACTAGAACAGGCATTGTGATGGGTCTGAGAAAACCGCAGTGAGCTTGGCCTTTGATCCTTTGTGTGTCCTGTTTGTGAACTTTGTTGCACTGCTGCTGAGCCATCCCAGTCTGTGATTCCATGTCTTCTGCAGGGGTGTGTGGCTACGTTCTCCAGCCTCATGGGGTACCAGTACCACCAGAAGCGATGTGGGAAGCAGCCGTCTGAGGTGGAGAAACCAGTCTTCAGCTGCCCACACTGTGGGAAGACTTACAAGTCAAAAGCTGGGCATGACTACCACTTGCGTTCAGAGCATCCCCCTATGGTGAGTTATGCTCTGGGCTTCTCTCTGCACCCATCATTCATTGCTGTGGTTGATGGTTAGTCAAAGGCATGCTTTTTGCAATATGTTGGTGACACACAGGTATGTGAGGGGATGTCACATGGAGATGGGTAGAGACCTGTTCTCCCCTGCAGAGGAAGGCAGGACACGATCCAACAGAGCAAAGCTCAGGGAGCCAAGGATCCATTTAGATGCCAGGCAGCACTTCCTGACAGTTTGGACCCCCAGGGTGTGGAATGGGCTTCCACGGGAGGTCGTTGAGACCCCATCAGTGTGGGTGTTCAAGGGTAGGCAGGACGTGCACATTGTGGGCATGTTGTGAGCGGAGCCAGCTGGAGCCAGGGGTCAGACTAGATGGCCCGGGAGGCCCCTTTTGACTTGCTCTGTTTCTTTTTTCTATGTATTTGTGCTTCCGGTAACCCTGTGAGGTAGGACTAATTCACAGCAAGGTGGCACAATACATCCATGTGAATCCCTGTGCAAGAATTGGGCCTGCTTTTCTTGAAGCACAGCATGCCAGGGAAGAAATTCAGCCTTGAAAGGTGACCTAGACGAAGGAAGGAAGGAGTTGGAAGGAATGTGTTCCTGAAAAGTCAGGGTTAAGGAATGAGATTAGTCAGGCGCCTGCTGAGAACCAAACCATCTCTGGTTCAGGCAGGGACACTCGAGCACAAGGAGGATCTGAGGAGGATGGGTCTGAGTGCAACAACTCTGGGATACATCATCAAACCAAGCAAACCCCACTTACGACAGAGGCGTTGGCATGCGAGAGGGCCAGGGGCTCGCAGTGAGAGTCAGGCGTTGGAACAGGGAAATTTGTGCTTGGTGCCCAGGGCCCAGGAGAACCCCCTGCAGCCTGACTCTGAGGCTTCCTCGTGAGTAGCCTCCCCACATCCTGGCTCTGAGTTGTTGGAGCAGGGTGCAGCTCCCCTTCCTGGAGACTCCGAGGTATTTGAACAAGTCCCCCCCCTCCAGACTCCGAAGCTGCTGGGCTGAGTCCTGGAGAACAGGAAGACGTAACAGGAAATTTACGAAATGCTCAACTTCGGAGAAGATTACAGAGAATAGACCAATTGGAAAGGCAGGAGAGAAGTTTGTCCCACCCACGGACAGAGAAACGTGAGAGGCGTTTGAGGTCCACGTGACTTTAGCTTTCTTAGTTCAGAAAGGAGGAGGCACCTGAGCTGGGAGGAGCTCATTGCCAGAGCTTCTCTGTTGCATCGTGAATCTTGTAGCGGAAAGCAATTAAAGTCTTTAGTTTTATTGCCGGCGGCTGTGTGAGTTAATTGGAGACGTGAGTTACGGCCTCACGACAGTAAATGTCCAGTGTTCCTGCTGTCTGGCCCTAAGCAATGCAAACCTCCCTAGGGGCGAGCCCAGATTCCCCAAGTCCCAGTCTAAGCACAGTGCCACATGGGGGAGGGAGTTCAAATAAAAGGGAAATGAAAGCCAAGTGGGAGTCAGCGTGTTGTCGTGATCTGAGACCCGGATACTACCTTGGGCCAGTCACTGACACTCACACAGTTGTTCTTGGGGAAAATAGCGGGGAGGGGAATCGTGTGAGGAATCATGGGTTCCTTGCAAGAGGGGAACAGGCCGAATATGCATGCAATAATAAACGAAATGTAAACGTGAACTAGTAGATGCTCTGCTTCTGCCGTACAGCTTGGATGTTGCTTCCAAGCTCTTTTGAGTAGGCCCTTCCAAACACTGGTGTAGAAGATTTCTTCAGCAGCCGCTGCATCTGTCTTTTTACTGGTAACTGTGCCCTTTTCTGTCGTCTCAGCCTCCCCAGAAGCAGGAGGTGAAACCTGAAGCCAGCCTGGTGGAAGATTTCGAGAGGACCCCGAGCGGCAGGATCCGCCGCACATCTGCCCAGGTGGCTGTCTTCCACTTGCAGGAGATCGCTGAGGACGAGCTGGCCAAAGACTGGACCAAGCGGAGGATGAAGGACGACCTGGTCCCTGAGACTAAGCGGGTGAGGGCCTGTGACTTACCCAGCTAGTTTGGAAGTGGGGAGCGGGGTGCACGGTTAGGGTGGAAACCAGGGCCGCGGGCTGAGGAACCAGGCCCAGGTGAGCTGCACCGGCCTTCCACAGCTTGCTGCCCTCCGGATGCATTGGACTACAATTCTCAGCCTAGCTGGCATGGGATTCTGGGAGCTGTAGTCCAAAGCGGGCCGGTCTACACGTTCACATCAGCCGGGTCCCTCTGGGTAGCTGGTTCTTGCTGAGCTGGGGAGCAGAATGCTGCCTGTAGGCGTGATGCATGCAAGGGCTCTTCTAGCAAACCCATGGTGTTGGCCCGATGCATAATCCAGCCATGCGCTGCTGGATGCTAAGCAGGTATCTGCAGAGGCATCAGTGTTTTTTCTTCTGCTGAGTGAGCTCGGCTTCACACATGCCTTCTATCTCCAAACGAAACAAGGGCCTCTCTCGAGTGAAACCTTTTCTGCAGTTTATTTAAACTTGTGCATGCAGAAGGAAGCCAGCCGTCTCAATTTGTGCTGGGTGGGTGGGTAAATGAAGTCTCTTTTTAAAGTTGTTGAAACAAACATGGCTTGCTGTGGAGAAGGGAGTGGGTTTCGTGAAGGACAGCCAGTCAGCACCTGGCCGCAAACAGAAATGATGAGGCTCATTTGTGTTTGGTGCCTCAGAGATGGCTGTGTGTGGAGAACCAATGTGGAGCGCGATTTCCTGGTTGCATTGCCATTTAATTGGCCTAGAAGCTTCCATTGCTAGAAAGCCTGATGCATTACATCAGGGTTGCTGAACCTTCTGGGGAAAATCTCGGGATTCTAGTGTCAGGTGGGACCAAAGGGGTGGAGGCAGAGACCAAAAGGGTGTGGACAAATCCCAGCCTATTTTCATTTAAAGCTCTGTCTGCCGCTACTGAAGCCTTAGAAAAGGCATTTTGAGCTGATAGAATGGGGAAGGTAACTGCGCAATTCAGGCCTGACCTTCCCAGTCTCCTGAGGACTTGAAGTCCCTGGTTGCAAACTTTGGTAATGAGGACAATCCTGGTTCGCTTGAACCACGGTTAGCACCAATGCCTAGCATCATACATTATATATTATACATATGTATGATTATTTATTTATTTATTTAAAACATTTCTATGCCGCCCCCATTGCAACAAAACCTCGGGACATCTTACAACATGAAGCTAAAATAACAATATAATATATAATACATTTAAAACTAGCCCATCTCGAATTATAAACTAAAACACTATAAATACAATAATAAAAAATTAACACAATAAATACAATAAATTAACAATTAACAATTAAAATAACTTTTAAATAAAAAGGTCTTCACCTGGCGCCGAAAAACAAATAATGACGGCGTCAGGCGGACCTCTCTGGGGAGCGCATTCCATAGGTGGGGCGCCACCGCAGAGAAGGCCCTCCTCCAGGTACTCACCCTCCTTATCTCTCTCACGGAGGGTTCCTGGAGAAGGGCATCTGCTGCCGATCGTAAGGGGCGGGAGGGCATATATGGGCGCAGACGTTCCTTTAGATTAAAGGGGAGTATTCTAATACTGGTGAAAATGGGAGAGTTGGAGAGGAGGAGGCTGCTCCCAAACTATTAGCTGACTTGAGAGATCTGGATGGGTTAGAGATCGGGAGGGATCCGTTCCTCAGGAAAATGGTGACATCCATGAACACCTCTTGCTTGTTTGGCAGCTAAATTACACCCGTCCTGGTCTTCCGAAGCTGAATCCGACACTCCTGGAGTCCTGGAAAAACGAAGTGAAGGAGAAAGGCCACATCAACTGTCCCAACCACGTAAGTCCTGAGTTTTCCGTAGAGTTTCTTCCTGAGAGGTGGGCTTCCTTCTCCCAAACAGCTTTCCAGAAGGGCGCCCTTTTCCTCTGCAATGGATCTCTCCGGAGGTAGAGAAGATCTGAGTGTACGGTAGGCAGTGGCCATAACACTGCAGATAATATATGGATGAAGAAAGCAGGGCTCTTCTAGCAAGTCCTGCAAAAGCAGGACTGCAGCTGAACACCAAGAAAACAAAAATCGTGACGGCAGAAGAATCGTGGAGCATTACTGTTAACCGTGAAGAACTTGAGATCCTGAAAGGTTTTGTATCAGCTCAGGCTTCATTGCAAAGGGAGGCTGCAGCCGAGAAATTAGGAGGATGGAGGCTTGGAATGAAAGATGGTCAGATATAGTGATGTTCACCCGAGGCCACAATCGTCCACACTCTTATATTCCGATGACAATGTCTGGGTGTGAAAGCAGGGCAGGGAAGGAAGCTGGCAGGCAGAGGATGGATGCATTTGGAAGACGGCGCGGGAGGAGAGCTTAGCAAGTGCCCCTGGACTGGCAAAAAGACAGACACATGGGTCCTAGATGACGTTAAGCTAGAGCTTCCCTATTGGCAAGAATGGCAAGTACTTTGGACACATCATGAGAAGGCAGGACTCCCTGGAGAAGACAGTCGTGGCAGGGAAGTCAAGGGCAGAAGATGAAAGGGAAGCCCAAATCGGAGATGGGTGGAATCCATAAAGGAAGCCACAAACTTGGAAGAGCTGAATGGAGCAGATGCGGGCGGGAAGGACCGTTTATGCACAGGGTCACCATAAGTCATGGATGACATGATGGGAGGAAACAGCGCAAATACGTGGATGTAAACCTGGAACATCTTCTAGGGAATCATTTCCCAACGCTCATCACCCAGCGGAGCAGCAGGTTGACTAGAATCCCAAGCTGCCAGTACAAAGACAACCCAAATGCCCATCACCACAGTGATGGCAGGTGAGATTGGCAAAACCAGCTGGTGGGTGCAATGCTGCCATCCCTTCCCATCCAGAAGGATCAGGGGAAGAGATCACATGGTGGGCTTGGCTTGAAGCACCAGTAGTTCTCCAGATACTTTGGCCTCCAACTCCCATGACCTTTACCCATAGCTATGCTCCCCAGGGCTGATGGGAGCTGTCGGCCAAATGATCTGGAGGGCCACCAGTTGCCCACCCCTGGCCACCCAAGGCCAAGGGGGTCTTTGCTGTGGCTCTGAAAATTCCATGCCATTCTCCATAGGTCACCTTGTGAGTCCATTCTCCATAGGTCACCTTGTAAGATAACCGGGATGTGGCTACTCTCCTTTATTCCCAGTCTTCTGAGCAGGAAAACCATGCCCTGTCCTAATTAAGGGGAAAACGGCATGGACGTTTCAATCCAAGGGGATACAGTCAGAGGAGTCGTGTTTTCAGGTTGCGCCTGAGCTGTTCGAGTCCCTTGGTGGCCCTTGCATTGGATCGTCACAAGACGCCGGGCGCCTTCAGCTTTCCAGAAAGGAGAAGAACACGCTGGCCAGCAAGGGGTGCATCTCTGCAGCACACGCTCCCTGTCTGTGGTCCACTCTCTGCAGTGTGCTGAGCCGATGGAGAGCCAGCAAAGCATAGCCCCTCCCCCAGCTGGTTCACCTGAGCGCCTGCCAGCCCAGAAGTACGTGCTGGCATCTTAACGTGTTGCTGCTGGCCCAGGCAGCCTCGTTGGGCCAGTGGCTGTGCGTGAGGCGTTCTGAGCCGGCCACCACCTGCCTGCCAGCCTCCCTGGGCCAAAGGGGCTTCCCTGGGCACCTGCTTGATGACACAGATGTCTGGAGCTGCGGGGAGCAAGGGCAATCCAGAGCCAAGAAGCAACTTCAGGTCTGCTGTCCGTTCCCTGGGAATCAACGCAGCCCGTGCCTAGTCGGGAGCCTCCACAAGGCCTGTGCGGCTTCTGAGCCGGGCCGTCTCTTCAGGTTTCCTAAGGTGTGTGCAGAGAGGAGGTCTGGGGATGGCGCAGAAGCTTCTGGGGCTTCTTCCAGTGTTGGCCAGAATCCCGCTGAGCTCAGCTGTTGGGCAGTATAGAAATTAAACAAGTACATGAAAGCAATCCAGATTACTAGCTGACCAAATGCATCGTTTGGTCCTGCAAGAGGATTTTATGTTATCTCTGCCAGGGCCCCCCCCCCCCCCCCCCCCGCCTTGTTAGTGAAGTGTCTTCATACACTGGACGGAGGAGGTAGTGGGATGTTACACAGTGTGTGGAGATGAGTGGTTATTCCTTAGCTGGGGTGTCCAGCCCCACAGCAGCTCGGTTGGGAAGGACTGGGCTCCTGGCCGGAAGATGTTGGCTACCTCTAATCGACAGGAAAGGCTTACTACCGAAGCGTGAGAAATCTTGCCATGAGTTTGAGAGGTGTGAATGGGAGGCCTTTGCAAACAGAGCATGCCCCTTTTGGAAAACAGCCAGCGTGCCTGAAACCACCCAGGGACGCTCTGCCCAATTTCCCTGTCAGCAGCCCCCGTGGCCCCCGCTGCCTTCAGATCTCCTCTCACCCAGCAGGACCCCCGTAACTGCCTGGAAACGGCTGTGTTTGAAAGGATAGATTTGGTCTGCCCGGCAGCCTGCCACGGAACTCCCATTATCCTCCGCCTGTGGGGAGGAAGTGGGTGGCACGGCCCGGTGCTTAGCCGTGTGACTCAGGCTTGTGCTGAGCTTGCAAAGGAGGGCTTGCGGTAATGGGGGGGGGGGGGACTGCAAGCCCCGCTCAGCCTCTGCCTCGCTGTGTTTCCTTCCAGTGCTGCGCAGCCATCTATTCCAGCGTGTCAGGTTTGAAAGCCCACCTTGCAAACTGCAACAAGGTAAGCGTTTCATCATTCCCACCCACCATTAGGGTCTCCCCCCGCCCCCCCCCGCATCTGCAAGAAAATTAAAAAAGGCCCTGAGATTATTGTTTATGTATTAATTAGCTTTACAACCCCCCTTTTTCCTTTCAAGGAACTCAAGGGTGCTTACATAGGTCTCCTCCCGCCACCCATCTTATCCTCACAACAGCCCTGCGAGGTGGGTTGGGCTGAGAGTCTGTGCCTGGCCCAGAGTCGCCCAGTGAGCGCCATGCCTGAGAGGGGACTAGAACCCGGATCTCCTGGGTCCCAGTCCCGCACTCTTAGCCACAACGCTGCACTGGCTGTGATTGTTCATAGCATCTCCCCGGGGCCAGAATGGAAGCCGCAAAAGCGCTAAAAGAAAGAACCAAAGAAACAGCCGTCCATCCTCTGGCAAAGGCCCCGAGAACACACCCACTCCGTCTTGCGTTCTGGAGGCTTCCTCCCCTGCAAATTCGAGCCTCGCCTGAGCCCAGCATCTTGACCCTCTGTCTGGGGAGCCACGAGGATTTCCTTGGTGCTGACCAAAACTGCTTGCGTCCTCCCAGACGACCACTTCGCCTTACGGCAGGCCCAGCCCTGCCCGCTTAGGTGTTTCTAACTGTGTGAGGATGGCTCCAATCCAGGGGTGGACGGGCTTGCTCCCTGGAAGAGCCACAGACGTAAACAGCCAGCCTTGAGAGCCACAAGACATGAGCACATATTTATGCATTTACTATGACCAAAGCACCCGTGCACAGCCATGCGCGCACACAGTCGTTCCCTGCGCCAACATTCGCAGTTGCTCCTCATCCGGCACCAGCCCCCCCCCCCACCTGCCGACTTGGCCCCAATCCCCTCCAATGGGGTGCTGCAGGAGTGCCGAGCCGCCCTCGAAATCTGTGCAGGCGCTCCTCTCCTCTCTTGGCCACAGCCTCAGTGCGCTCATGCCCAAGGCCACCCTCACCCCACAGGTGGCGTTTGAAAGCTGCCAGGCTCGTGGGGCTACAGCATCAGCTCCTGGGCCCCACCTCCGCTTTGCTGCTGAAGCAGTCGGCTCTGGACTGCCGGGCTTTCCCAGCCCCTCTGCAAGCCACAAAATGCACTCAGAGAGCCGCATGTGGCTTGCGAGCCCCAGTCTGGCCGCCCCTGTTCTAATTCATGGAAGGTACAGAGCCAAATGGAAGTTCATATTTGCAGAATGCCCTTCCCCGCAGCTCCCTTTGGGAATCTGTGCAGCCCGTCCTTGCACTACAGAATGCATGTCACACCTTCCAGGGGTAGGTGGAGGCAAAGAGAAGAGCTCATTTTTCACAAGCTCCAGGATAGCAGAAATCCGGCATTTTAATTAGCTGCTCTGTAACCTAAAGGAGTAATTATGAAAGCTTTATTGATCACATTTGGTCATAAATTAAAGGGAGGCCCAGCGCCTGATAGATGGTCTGTGGTGCAGAAGGAAATTACACCGTCCCAGGAGGGCTTCATGTCTAGCCGTGCTGACTGTGAAGTAGTCAGGGCAGAATTTGGCAGCTGGACCCCAGAGAATCGAGCTGTTTGCCCTCGCTCCACAAATGTCTAACGGCAGTGAGAACCTCTTCACATGAGGAGGCCATAGAACTGCCTGCTTGTGCCCAGACGGCAGATCTGGTGACCCAGCGGCTCTTGGACAGAACCGCTTCAGTTAAGAACAGCTGGCGTTTGTGCCTCTTTAACTCCCCTCTCACAGGGGAACACAAAGTCTCCGCAGCTAGAAAACTAGTGTGTCAGGGAGAAGGCTAGGCTGGAAGATTTGCTGCTGATGTCTGGTTTGTTTACAAAGAGAGAGGTGCTATTTCCCCCTGCACCTATGAAATAGCAGGATATTCTGTGTTTTGCCCCACTGATAGCCTGAAACTGTATAGGCCAAGAAATTAAATAATTTAAATTAAATTAAATGCACAAGTGTGGTCGAAATTTCCAAGAAGAAGGTAGCAGTAGTGGGGGAATTCACAGGGCTGGCATTTGCTTTGCAGGGAGAACATTCCGTGGGGAAATACCGTTGTCTTCTGTGTCAGAAGGAGTTTAGCTCAGAAAGTGGAGTCAAATACCACATCATTAAGACTCACTCAGAGGTAAGCACTGGGGCTGGTTGACGGAGGACTTTTGGGGAACTTTTGCCGCAGGAAGGAAGTGGCATTTTGAGGAATCCCCTTGAGGCGTGGAAGGCAGCAGCCAGAATGCAGGTGAGCTTCGTAGGGTTGGCTGGGGTCTCCCCGTTCTCTCTCCTCCTCTCGGCAGCGGGTGTGGGGGGCATGTTTAGCAGCGGTGGCAGCCATGAGCGCTTCTTGGCAGTGGCCGGTTGCTGCCCTCCCCACCTCCAAATCCCTCTGGGAATGACGCACCAACATGGCACTGCAGTCACTGGAAAAGGAAAACGCAGGCCCAGTAAGACTGCACTAAGCTGTCTTCCTTGGGATAAACGAGGGATCAGCATCCCTTCCTGCCCTGCCTCAGGGTTTCCTGAAGCAGCAGAATGGCTACTGTTTTAATGCTCAAGTCGAGACCTTTGATCGGTGGCTACTATCCTTGTGGGCCATGTGCTCCCTCCTTTATCAGAGGCGGCCTGCCTGGACACACCAGTCCTGAGGAGCTGGGCAGGAGGGGGTCTTGCACCCATCCTGCTGGAAGGATCCTGTGGGCAGCTGGTTTGCCACCGTGTGTGCAGTGCTGAGCTGGATGGACCTTGGGTCTGATCCAGCAGGGATTCTCTGGTATTCTTACGGTCTGATCCCACGGTGTATTTTGCATATGCAAAAGAAGACGTAAAAAAGAACTCGAAATGTGGCTACCGCTTGGATGCTCTGGAAGCGGGGTGGAGAGGTGCCTGGAGGACGAGGCCTCCCGGGCCTGATCAGATGCAGAAGGTCTCCAGCATCTGCGGGGGAACGTGAGTGGGAGGATGCGGCTCCACCAGGCCCGTCTGGGACGTCCCATTGCGGCTTCCACTTGACTGCTGTATAAATGGGAATCTGGACTGGATGGACCCCAGTCCAGGCCAGCACGTCCCTTCTGAGCTTCTTAAATGATGCAGCAGTCTCTGGTGTGAGTCTCTCACTCCCTGGCCCATATCAGGTCCTTCCCTGGGAGGTTTTGCACCTGCCATGCAGCGGAAACACGTTTATGCTCACAATACCTGCGCTGAGACGCTGTCGCCGCTTGTCTCCCTTTCCTTCTCGCACACAGAACTGGTTCCGAACCTCTGCAGAGGCCATCCGGAAGAAAAAGAGCAGGGAACAGTCCTCTCCCAGCCACACAGTGGAGAAGAAGAAAAGCACAGATGGGAAAAAGCGGGGGCGCAAGCCGAAGGAAAGACTTCCAGAGGCTTTCGCCAAAAGCAAAGAGAGCACGGCTGGAAAGACGAACCATAAAAAAATGACAGGGTCGTGGCAGGCTGTGGACTGCAGTCCGGATGGGCGCGAGAAAGGTGGCAAGACCTCTCCGAGCAAGAAGGGGGCAGCCCATAAAATGCTGGAGAAGTAAGTGGCTGAGAAGAAAGGAAAACTCTTTAATGATCAGTTTACAGCCCAGGGCAGTGGGGCGGCGGGGTGGGGGCGACTCCCTCCTCGCCAAGCCCCAGCCCACCTCTGCTCATCCCTTTTTTTAAACAAGAAGCCACTTCAAAGCATAATCATGGACATTTGTTTTCGCGTTGGGAAGAAGAAAACAAGCGTGTCGGCCGAGCTGAATCTTCTGTTGAGAACCTGCACAGACTGTACATACACCTGCGCTTGTGCGCTCCCGTGCGTTGCACGCTGCATCCATGGACCGGCCGCTAACGAGACGGTTGCTGGTGGGGACCTTCATTCTACTTTTCCTCTTTCATCTGTCCTTGAAACTGACACCAATTGACGGAGGAAGAGCAAACGGGTGTTGCTCGAGCAAAGGGAGAGCAAAGTGCAATAGGAACCCAGGTGTAAGCTTCTCACACTTCTTTACTTGTGAATTGCCTTTCCGGTAGCAGTCATGTGTTAGGAAATAGAGCTGGTGGGAATTCTATGAATGAATTTATTGTTGTGGTTGTGGTTGAAAACCAGCTTTCTTTGATCCTTTTCATAGGAAATGCTTTTTTTTTTTTTTAAAGGAAAGAAAAATCTGATGAGATTGTTAGATGGTGAACATTTCAGAACTTTGGTTTCCCATTCTTCCTTTTCGTCGGTTTTTATATCATTATTTACCCTGATTTGAGTTCTTGCGACTGCTTTTGGTGTGCCAGTCGATTGGCAAAGAGTTGGCACCTCTTTTGGAAGTCATAATTTGGATGTCAAGGTTTTTAAAAATGAGATGTTTTTAGAAAACAACTCTTGGGGATGGAATGGGGTGGGGGAGGTGTTGGCAATGAGTCTTCTTTTTTTTCTTTTTTTACTTTCTTGCAGAATTAATTGCCTGGGTGGTTTAATTATGGAAACCACCATAATTTTTTGTAAACAATCTTTCAATTAATGATAGATTTGAAAGGGAAAAAATTGCTGCATTGGGGGTGGGAGCATAGACACTTTTGAGAACAGACAAAAAAGAAAGAAAATACTAAACAGGCCCAATTAGTGAATTAGTTCGTCAATCAGTCAATGGATGTGAGAAATGTATTTGTGCAGGATCATGGGTTTGTCGTGGCATGTGCTGTTACCTTGTGCCAGTGTGCCATCACCACCCTTCAGGCTTGAGTCTAGCTGGTCTGTCATCCCTCACACAACCAGTGGAGCCCATTATGGGACCAGTTTGGACCACCCAGCATGCACAATGAGTTGCAACATTGCTTGCTGCTGTGGTCCCTAGGAGAAAGCACAGACGGTGCTTCCCAGGACTGCTCCCTGTGCTTGCACTTGGTTGTGTCAGAAAGCAGCTAATTTAGATTTCGGGGGATCTTGTGGCTGGACCTCACTAATCCGGGCTCTAGCTGTACTTCTGTAGCTTGTGTGTGAAGCAGGAAATGTTGTCACAGGACCGAACGATCCTCGATATATAGATGTACTCTTTCCACCAAGTAAACTAGGCTTCAGGGCAAAGGATCTGTCTTCTTTCCGATGTGCTGGAGGCGTGTTTGCCTCTAAGGACCAGCATTCCCTCCTGTGAGCTCCAGTGAACCAGGAACGTTGCTTATACCACATCTGGAGGGACAGGTTGGGGACCGCTGTTGTCGAACAACATGACCAGGCCAACTTAGGTTCTGGGGCCGCCACCTCGGAGGCTAAAGCAAGCCCAGTCTTCCCGGGGGGCAGGGGCAGGGGGGTCCAGTGCCACCAGCTTCCAAAACAAGCCCGGATTCCCGGACCCGGCTGTGCATTGCTGACCCGCTCAGTGCAGACATAAAATTTAGCTGTGCTAAATCAAGCCACTAGGTGTGGTTTGATGCCTTAACCATAGTTATGGTATCAAACCAACATGGAAACCTTGGTTAGCTTAGCTGCCCAAGACTTGCTCCTAGAGAAAAGTATAGGAAGAGGCCAGAAAAGTCTGGTTGTCCCCTCGCAAGAAAGGGGGGCAGAGGCTGCTGCACAAAGTGAGGGCTTTGGCCCGACTCAGCATGGCTTGTCTTGCCTTCTTCAGAAATTGCCTTAACCATCATGTGCTTCTTGATGGTAAAACCCAAGAGGAGCTCCTTTGGTTATGCCTCGTGTCTGAAGACACTTCCGGGTGTAGAACGAAGCCACCTCACTGCCAGGAAGCTGCTGTTACTCTTTGTCACAATCTGTGTTTAGGCCGTTTCTGGGACGGAGATGGCGATTTTCTGAGCCTAATGTCATAAACTGAGCAGATCCCGTGACAACATCTTCACAGCTACAGGGAAAAAAGCATCCCCTCCTCCGGTTCTGCCCATCAGAGCAGCTGCTGGAGGCCTAGGACCCTGCTCCATACTTGGGTTCCGTTTTATTTTTTCAAACGTGGCAACCGGACTCGAATGCCCGAACCAGTTGCCAGCAGGGCGGCACAGGCGGATTCACACAAACCATGTGCAGGTAGATTTTTGGGGCAACCAGCCGCATCACTTGCTTTGGTGAACTGTAGGAACTTCGGGAAGGCCACGCTGGGTCAGACCCAAAGTCCATCTAGTCCAGCATGTGTACACCTGGTGGCAACCCAGCATAAGCACAGGGTCCCTCCAGCAGGATGGGTGCAAGCCTGCCTCCTGCCCAGCTCCTCAGCAATAATGAAGGCGATGCCACAGGTCCCATGCTCCTGGGAAAGAATTTTGCTTTGTGATGGAATAATGGGGGAAGTTCAGCGACTCGGCAGATCACACGCCCGTGTAGCTTTTATAGATACGACAACCCAGAGACACCTGTAGATTTGAAGACATGGAAAAATCAGGGAGGGGACTGGGAAATCCAAGATGGCAGCATCCCCCCCCCCCCCAATCAGCATCATCATCCCTGGAAGTAAGTTGTTTCTCTCAATTGTTCTGGCTTTATCTCAGGTTTTTCAGTCTGTATTTTCAGGAGTTCATCCCCTGGGCATCTGGAGCATAAAAACAGCTACGGATTCTTTTTTGGCTGGGCTTGAGAGGTTTTTCCTTCCTCTCACAGGCACATGCCCCATATCCATCAGTTCCATTTTGAAGTATGAAAACCCTCTACCCATAACCCACGGGGCTTCACCTCTGACTGTCCAGCCTCTTCCCTCAGCTTTTTGTCTAAGTCAGCTGGTTTCCATCAACTTGCACCTTCCTCCCAAGGAGCCCTGGGAATTGTAGTGCTTAGGGAGCAAGAAAACATTGTCAACTCCCATCCAGAACTACGGTTCCTAGGATGCACTGGAGGAGGCCACAAAATTAACACGGGCTAAGAAAACATTTACGTTAGCAGCAAATGTGGCATTTGTGCTACACACACCTGGTGTCTCCAAGCACTAGAGAGAAACTGAACACTGACTGTGATGCACATGGATGATGGTGAGATCTTTGTGGAAGGCTCTGAATACCCAGTTTGCATTAGTCTGTATCCCCCCATCTGTGGTTGGCATGGTATTAATATTACTTCCATTTTCAGAGTAGATGCGGACAGTCCAGGCTTGGATCTAGCATGGTGCCCTCTGGAACGCTAGGGCTACAATTCCTATCAGTCCCTGACAGCATGGCCAGATCTCAGGAATGATGGGGCTTGCCATCTGAAACATCTGGAGGGAATCGGTTGGGGAAGTCTGGTGGACCCATAGCCTGTAAGGGAGACTATTGCAAGGTGTCAGTTCCTGCCCGGTCAGAATTGTTGTGGGTTAGTAATTTTTGTGGACTTGTTTGCAGCATTGGGGCAACTCGTCCCTGTTGGAAGGGTTTGGCCTGCATTGTTGGTCAAATCACAAGAAGAAAGGGATCAGGAGAAAGTTGGGGTAGCTACCTGGTTTCCTTTGGTTTGTTTGTTTGTTTGTTTGTTTGTTTGTTTGTTTTGATGCAGAAAATCCAAGGTTGCACCAGAGGGAATCACAGCAGTCTCTGTGATGAGTACAGAAGGAAGGTGGGTCGGGCTTTGGGAAGAGTAACCACATTTCCTCCTTTGGAGGGCAGGGGTTGATCCGTGGGGGAAGGGAATTATGCAGTTGAGCACAATCCGCAAGCAGCATCTCCCGTGCAGTGCAAGTTCCGTCCGTGTGGCATTGTGCAAGACCATGACTGAGCATGGGAGGTAGCAATGGGACCCCCCCCCCCCCCACCACCATGCATGCTTTGTTGCTTGTGTTTTGAACCGAATGCCGGGCAGTTGCAAATGGGTCAAAAATATTATTGAGCACAAGTGCTCCCTAAATTATGTTCTGTTGAAGACAGTTGTTCTGCTTTGGTTGCCCCTTGCGGGCCACCACATTTCCTTGCCTTAATAGCCATCATGAATCACAGCACTTGTAAATCCTCTAAATTTAATTGCCTATCCTTTAGAAACATAGAAACAAAGCAAGTCAGAAGGGGTCTCTCGGGTCATCTAGTCTGACCCCCGGCTCTAGCCAGCTCCACTGGAGCTACAACACAACAGGACAGATGTGCACATGGCTGAGAAGTGAGCACACAGCCATGTTTCTCTTCAGTCTTAGTTTTGGAGTTTGCACTGGCAAAGAGGCAAGCTGCTTTTCAATTTCCCTTGTGGAATTTGTACTTAAAAGCAGGTTTCCTCTTTCGCATGTGGTGGAAACACCAATGGTATTTTGAGCATTTTCCTCTGTTATTTTCCTTATGGTCTTGGAGAACATATGAAAGCGCAAAGGAGCAGTCATTGTCTGTGGACTGCAGCTTAAGAACATCTGTCTCAGAAAGTATGGGATTACTCCATGACAGAAATGGGAATGAAGAACGTGAAGAGGGATTTCTGAATTATATTTTCCCCAGACGTTTGTTTTCTTGTGAAAGCGTGCATTGTTATAAAATATTAACTAAAATCCATAGGCTGTAATCAGCAGAACTTAAAGCTAGGTGCAATATTAAATTCTATTCTGTGATAACTTGTTCGATAGAATGCCAATCCCGTGTCATGGAAGCACTAAAACCCAATTGATCTACATATATTTGGTTGATTTTGCCTGCTAGGTGAGAGTTGCCCTTTCCAGGTTAAGCAAGCCTTTGATTTTTACCCCAAAGTTCGATAAAGTTATTACCGGTCTGCAGGAGAGTATACAGAACCTGACTCCTTTCAGTGGGTAAGGATGACTCTACAAAACAGCAGTTGCTAAGCAGACAATGTTGTGTGGATTGTGACTATATATGCCACATTAAAAGAATGGGGTTTGCACAAAACAGTCTTGGCTCCAAAGATCCCTTTGTGCCAAAGGGACTTCCAGCAGGTGGAGGAACAGGGCCAATCCCCCTTCTGTAGGATTCCACTCCACCCATGAAATGCCACTCCTATGGGGTCCTGTGATCTTCTGGAGCCCCTTTGGCAGAAGGGGGGACTGCAGGAGCCGCAACCTGGGACGCGGGGAGATCACAATCCCGTGCCCCCATACAAGCATCCCTGCCTACAGCAGCGATCTAGGGAGCCACGCTGGTGTCCTGTCCGATCCCTCTCAAGGGACATTGCTCAGCAGCTGTTCTCAGTGGGCTCTTCCCACAACAGCTGTGGGGCTGATCCATGTATCTCTTCTTTACAGTGCCTCTTGTGCTGCCTTTCTCAAAAGTGGGGGTGTCGGGTTTATTTTCCTTTATTTTCCTTCTCCAGAGTTCAGAAGGTGCGATGGTGCTGCCATCGTTCTCCACCGCTTGTGTATCTGCTGGAGGTGCCAGAAAACCGTGCCAAATCGTTTCATTCTGCGATGACGGCAGAGGAGCAGACATTCTGCTGTCCTGCACTGAGCCGAACGGATCTGTGGCACATCCCCAGCGCCTCCCTCTCGTTCCTCTCCAGCCTTTCTAATGTGTGCAGAACTAATCGCCATTTTAATAGGCCTCGCCTAGGAGAAACTCCGGATGCAAACCGTGCCCCCCCCTCGCCCCCATGAATAACAGGATTAAACTATTTGTACCATCCTTTCTCATTTGAAGGTTTTTGAATTTCAGAAGGAAAATCTATTTACTTTTTAGTTAATTAAGCTCCCAGGTTTATTTTATCCTTTGGCACCCGTTCTGCTCACCGGCTTTGCAGATTCATAGTCCTTTCTTCACGCTCTGTGGAACCCATTCAGTAATTTCCTGAACGATTCCTCTAATAAGGCATATCTTTAATGGTATGCCGAGAAGAGTCAACGTAAGCGCTTATCGGGTTGTCTCTCCTGGGAATTTTTCATGTAAGCTCCACCACCTCTCTTGGCAGCTAAATTAAGACACCTACAGAGCTCTTCCCATGCACCATTCTGGGGACACGGCTGGGGGGGGGGAATTTCTACTTTGCCACTGGCAAAATACTTCCTTTGTAACGGAGAGAGAAACCTTTACAACAAATAGCAGTGTTCTTGCCTGAAATCTTTTGATGCAGCATCTTTCTCTCCACTGCCTCAGAAATCGATAATCCCCTCATTTTCACCCCTCCAGAATGGGGCGCTGCTTTGATGCCCAAAAAGCAAAAGCCACAGGTGTTCTTTGTTCTTGCTTTGTCGCTCAAAGCCATAAAACGTGTCCCATGTCACTTTATGTCTTTGCAACCTGCAGCTTTGATGTGCTAGAATATTCTGACAAACAAACAATCCCTGCTCTTTCTCAAGCACTTCAAGCGAAAACGAGTAGACTTTTCTACCTGGGGCAGCCAATCCCTTTGGCGGAAGAACAATAAAAGAAAATAGCTGACAATCACCCGCCTTTTAATAGTGCCTTCCCAGAGCTGAAACCTGGGCAGGGCACCCCGGCTCATCTTTGCACAGGCAGAATGAATGGGCGGTGGCGTGGTTCAGGAGCAGACGTGCGTGTGGCAGGAGACGGGATTTGAGCCGACAGTCTAGGATAGGAGAACCACCGTTAGTCCAAGCAGAAGATGCAGGCTCCGTATGTGTGCCGTATACCCCACTCTGGCCACCCCCAGTCATAAACTGGTTCTGTGCTGCCTGGGGGATCGGCAATTCCACACCCATTTTGCAGGCTTCATCTCCTTTCTCGCATGGAGAAAGTCCAGGGGACCTGACATATTTATGACTCTCCCGGTCACCTATGGCGAGCAGTGACAGCCTCCAGGAGACAAAGCAAGGAGTCTCTCATCAACCTGGCAGAGCTGGCTCTTCTCTTCGTTCACGCCTCTTTGTGCAAGTGGTTAAGATCCATCTAGGCTGGACAGCTAGGAGGAATCGTAGGCTCCCAGCTTTGGGGCGCGCATCTAGAAAATTGCCTTTCCCCTTCACCGACGACAGGGCTGTGCAGTGCTCAAATGTCAGCAAGTGGCCTTTCGATAGCACTTTTACTGGAGCTCTTGCAGTTCGTCTGGGGAAATCTATAATCCTTTAAGAGCGGCCAGGGTTCCTATCTCCTTGTTATGCTGATGTTTATGGCCTAGACTTGTTGCTTTGTAGAGCAAGGCCAGCCAAGGGGATAGGGCTGAGATTAGAACTGGGGGCTTGTAGCGTCTTTGCTGAAAGCCAGAGTGGTTCCCTGACGCCTTCGTCTCACTCCCTCGTGCATGACTCTTCTTCAGACGCATCAGGGACCGTGGCAACCGCTAGTCTAGAGGAGAACAGAGAATCTTTTTTAGTGGTTGGGTGCAGGATATACTTAGCCAGGAGGGGAATGAGCTGCACGCTGTCCTGATGGTTGCCATGCTGGGAAAACTACGTATTACGGGTCCTTTCCTGGGGATTTAATTTTTTCTCAATTGTTCAGATAGTAAATCAGGACTTTGCTTCTGCAGAGTGATTCTTGATACGAACGGAGAGGCACAAGAGCAGTACAGGGGGTCAAACCGGGCTCTCCCCAAATGCCCCACCCCCACTTTCCGGTCCTTGCCCCTTTCCCCAGTCACTGTTGGGAGCGACAGTTCCCCTTATTCGTTTTGAGCTTCCCAAACCACAGTCTCTTTGCAAAACAGCTTTTTACTGTCACCCCAAACAAGCTACAGCTACTGAAAGAGCAGTCTCTGTGCATGGGCAGAGTGCTTAGTTGACCCCAGAGTAGAAACTACTTGCGAAAACCTCCTTTTCCATAGGGCTGGGCTGTATCCGTCCAGGTGGGTCCTCCTTAGAAGGAGCAGCCTCCGGGGTCTTTGCAGAGCCTCCAGTGGGGTAGCTTTTCTAACTTAATGCTGCATCATGGGGTGAGGGCCCAGACAGCTCTCCTTTGTCCCAACCCACTCTCTTCCCAGCTCTGCCTGTTCCCTTGGGCCCTGAGACAGTCTGGCCCCCCTGTGCCCCCTTGATTCCCACACCCCCATCTCTCCATCTTTGCCACCCGTCCTTGGAAAGGGTGCTGGAAGGAACCGTCTCGTCCACTCCCAGTGCCCACCAAACACCGCCTTTCCAGCCTCTGCGGGGGACTCTTTCCAGTCCCCGCTTTTAAAAGAGTGAGATACCTGTTTGCGGCAAACCGCCCAGAGAGGGGAAGTATAGATGATGATGATGATAATTGATCATAATAGCCCCTCTCCCAAAGCATGCTTGACAGAGCGTGCTTTGAGCTCTGCTGTGCTGGCATTTGGCTCCTCCCACTTTGCCTTTCAGCCCCGCCCCTTTGCCTTGGCCCCGCCCACCCCTGGAATGAGCCCAGCCTCTCGGAAACGGAACCTGGCCCTCCAGCTGGGAAAGAGGGCAGGTGCCCCACGCCGGGAACTTGCCGTCAATCTGAACTGCTCGGCTCTGTCTTGGACAACACATCCCGGCAATTCTGCACTTTGCACATGGCTTGTTTCCCAGCAGAATTGCTGAGGTTTGCGGGAGATCCTGGTGGTAGGGGCCACCTGGAAGGTGGACCTCCTTCTCGAGGCTTTTCCATTAGACCATGCAAAAGCGCAGCGTCTGATGCCACGTTGCGCCTTTGAAGAGAACGTTGGAAATCCACTTGGCTGCTCTTTGGGACTAGAGGGGCTGGTTTCCCAAGACTGCCACCCCTTTCCCTTGTGGATCCCCCTTATAAAGGGTTTAGAAAGCTGCACTGAGACTCTTATTGTTTCGAAAACCCTCCCAGTTCTGTGCTGAGCAAACGGAGGTACAATAATGCAAAAAATAGTTTATAGACACAGGATAAATTTGTGGAAATTCTCTTAAGGTGCATGCTGTACTGTGTGAAGATTATTCTGTCTAGTTCAGACACTTGTGTCGTGTGTTTTCCATGGGAGATTTAAGGAGGAGAAATAAGACTCATGGGCGTGGCAACTGGGTACCACTGGGGAGAGGGAGAACTGGGAGCACTTCTGAATGAAGGTGTTCTGCCTCATGTCCACTTAGTGCAACCCAGGTGTCTTCTGGCTTCTAAGCCTTCATTTGTCTTCAGGGGTTTTTTCCTGCTTTAATGAGGGCTAGAAACTTACTTTTAAATAAAAGAAAATTCTGATGCTCAGGATTCATGGTGAGCACTGTCCTCTGGACCTCAGAAAAGTTTGAATGCACCCTTTCCACACATGTGGAATCATGTCATTGCCTACATGCTATTTATTGTGTTTGTGGCTATCAAACAAGGCACATCAACAAATTATCACAGATTAATTATCACAAATTTCTAGACAAGTTCCAGGGACAAAAGGCCAAGGAGCAGATATCATATCTGCAGTTTTTACGTTGGGTTCCCCCTACACTTAAATACTGGAAAGCAACCCAAAGATTCAGAAGCTGCACTTGGAAGGCAAGTACCTGAACGGCTCACTGAAAATTCCTGCTTTGCATCCAAAGTGCTCTTCAAAGCATGTCTCCTTGCAAAGAATAAAGCAATTAGAAGCTCAGCTCCCTTAGCATACCTTCCTGTGTGCATTTCCCTGGAGATAAATCCCATTGAACACAATGAGACTTACTTCTGAGTCTGCACACATCGGGATTGTGCAATTCTTTTGAATATTGTGCAGGGCACAAAAAGACACAATTTAAATTTTCTAAATTTAAATTTTTTTAAAAATTAAAAATCGAACATGATGTCCATATATATATTGTCCATCACAGCAGTGCAGAATCTCCGGATTAGGATTATTACGTTGTCTCTAAAACCTGCTGCTGGTGCAGTCCCACAGATGTTTAGACGGAAGCTTATTTAGCTTGCTGGAGTTGTAGGACTGTTTGACCATGCATAGGAGTATACCTTACCTGGATACCTGCTTTCTTGGCCTTTTTGCCCATGAATGCGACTTCCAAAACACAGCAAGGTGCAGCTTGGTTTCCTACACAGCAGCAACACGAAGAGGTGGGATGGAGTGTCCCCAGCTCATTTCTTGGCATCTCCACGTGGTAGAATCAGGTTGTAGGAGATGGAGAAGCTCTTTTTCTGCTGAGATCCTGGGCAGCCACCGCCTGTCCAAATAAGCCAGGCTGTACTTCATGGGGTGACCTGGCATGAGGCTGCTTTCTGTGTCTGGATGACCAATGGGATACCAATCATCTGTTCATCTCCCCTGTCAAAATACTTCCTTGCAAGTAAAAAAGCAGCACATCAAGAAGAATTTTTAAAAGTTGTTTCCTCAGAAACCTATATCCAGTTTTTCTTAATTTAAGAAAAAACGTTCTCAAAGCTCCTTTTAACAAAAACCATAGAAAAATGCACATCGAGGGTGTGTAAGCCAACCCATTCCCTGGTGAGCTGCATTTCTACTTGCGGGACATGTCTTTTCAACCCAGGAAAGCATTCAGGATTGATTCCTGCAGCTGCAGCGATGCAGCCCATCACAGCCCCTCAGGATGCATTCCCAACACAGATCTCAGGTGTTGTAAAAACTCTTTTCACATGAGCAGAGACTAGAACACTTTGCTGCTTGGTTTTCCACTGGGAATGCTTCCTGTTACAATAACACCAACAGATGGTGAGGCTCGCGTAGATATGGCCAAGCACTCCAGCTGAACAAGAACAGCAACAGCATGCAAGTGGTGGCTGAGGATGATGGGAGTTCCATCACGTGTAGAAGGCTGAAGGCTAGGGAAAGCTCTGAATTAAACTGAAAAATTGGACAGCTTACCTGCAGTCCTTCATTACTCTGGCAGGCATTCTGGATTCCCATTGAACTTGACCAGCCGAGAGGCAAGGCCAAAAAATCCCATGGAGGTAGTGGGAGACCAGCTTGTGTTTTGGGACTGTCTTTATTTCCCGCATTCCGTCCTGATCTTGAGAGTGAAATGGAGTAGCAGGAATTAGGTACAGCACTGACTTCTGAAACCAGGAAGAATTAAACCTTAACAGGGCCATCTGCATGAAGAACTTCAGGCCCGGGGTGCAAAACCAGCCCACCTGGGGTCCCAATCCAGTCCTCTGGGATTCCCCAGAGGGCCACCCCCTTCCCCTGCCCCCCCCTTCCCTGAGTAGCAATCTTTTGGTGGCTCCCCACACTGAGAGCATTTCCCTCCCATGCTAAAAGACTAACATGCCTTGCCTACAGTTCTGTTCCTGCAGTACGAGCTTGAAGCGAAAACATGCGAGATTTTGCAGTTTTGTTTTTTGTATTTTCCCCTCCGCCCTCCAGAACTTCCCTGTAGTGGAATCTGGCCATCCAGTTCAGAGAAGTGCAGATCTTTGCTTAGCCATGATCTTGGGCAGTTCCTATTTCTCGGCCTAACCTACCTCACAGGGTTGTTGTGAGGCTAAAAGAGAGAAGGCAGGACCTTAGCGTTACCTGAAAGAAACATACGGGATAAATATCAATACATTATACAAACTGAGCAGGTTTTTATCTACTTTGGAGGAGAGCACATCCCTAGCTTACATTCTTCTGCAGTGGTAATTTACTTCCAGAAATAATCTTACTGCTATCAGAGCCTCACTTGAGCAGTAGTAATTTGTGTTAAATTAGTAGCTCGCTGTTATACTAAACTACTGCAATAAACTGCCAATGATCGCTTACTACCGTTTCCCCTGGAATGCTTGCAAAGAACAGCAAGAACAGTTCGCGTGTCTACCAAGCCCAGCCTTCCTGCACATACACAGTTGTGTAGTTAACCATTCTTTTCTGCACTGGGACAAAGCAAAGACGGCAACTGCGGTTTAGTGCAAATACAGCTGAGCTTAGTCTCGCCTTACTGGGTGCCTCCCAATGCCCTGGCTGAAGTTCAACATACCTGCAGGGCACAAGGTTTGGGAAAGCTGCCTTGGCTTTTGATTGGCTGGCTTATTAAAGCTGAGGGGAACCTCACAAGGTGGGGTGTGACAAGATGTCCCATTGCAGATTCGCATTGCGATTCTTTTGTAGGATGACATCCTACCCCAAAAAGGATCTTTTCCCCCTCAAATGACATCGTTTCATCTGGATCTCCTAAAACCGGGGGAAATGGATTGGATACACACATTCCCATGGCTTAAGTGCCATATGGATCTCCCCATTAGGTGATCTTTGAAAATACACACATGCATTTATTAAGTGGGGCCAAACAGAAGGTCTGTTGAGCCTCATTCCATGACTCATTTCCTTTTGCAGCAGCTTCTTCTAAGTATCGGAGAAAATTGTTGTTTGGCTCCACGTGAAGATTTTCAGATATTTTGACAATCAGTTTCTCCACAGGAAGTGCCCAAATCCTATTTGTGTAGCACAGGAAAGCTGTGCTTAATTTTGCAGCTCACCTCCGGGGTTCTGCCCAGTTGTACTGGGCATGTCCCCACTGAGATCCATCAACTTTGCCCTTAGCTCAATGTAGGATTGGACTGGTGGGTACAGGAAAAACTGGCAGTGCGATGTTGTTTGTGTTGTGCATTTGCGATCGGAGAAATAGAAGGGTTGTGACATGGTTCTGCAAACGTACCAGGATGTTCACGAAGGAGTGTCCTTTTAACCCCGCACTCAGAGCACCAAGCTCGGATCTCGTCGTCCCGCCTCTTCTTAGCAGCTGCTCAAGCCAAAGCTGCCGTACGTGGTGTGCTTATAAGCCGAGCATATCTGGAGGGATGTGCAGGTGAGCTCCCGTGGGCACACTGGCGTTACCCGCTCGCAATTTGCCGCTGACGTTCAAGCGTGGCGACGAATCTCGGGGGCAAATTGTCGCGTTCGCAACACCACGGTTCTGCTCGAGGACAGGGGATCGAGTCATGTGACTACTCTGGTTCGCCGTGGAGGTCTCCTCCAGGGAGACCAAAGACCGCTTTTCGGAAGAGTGCATTCAGAACTAGAGACAATCACGGCGATCTAGAGCCCCTGGTGCCCACTGGAGGACACCCCGCTCCCCCAGATGAATGGGGCAGCTCTTTTGTGAGACGTGGGGTGGGCGGTTTGCTCACACCTTCCACGGATGGATGGCCGCAGTGGCCAGCATCTATCAGGAGTGGCACAACAGTGCGCAAGTCCCATCCTTTTTGGTGTGCTCAAGAAACCATAGCAACCCTCACTATCGATTCATATACACACATGCAAGATTATTTAAAAAATTTTCCTTCTCTTTCTTGGTGGTACCCACTCCAGGGCATCTACGAATGTTGCTGTCTTTTGGCCACTTGGGTTATTTTTTTTTCCTCCTGATGCCAGACATTACTGCATAAGTGTATTTTGAAAAATTAAAAAAAAAAAAAGATTTTCAGTCTATCACTTGTAACCATATATAAATATATATATAAATATATATTAAAAAGTGTTTATTTGCAAAAAAATACAAAAACAAAAAATTAAAATGTTTTAACTGTAAACTATCTTACAACTCCCGATTTGTGACGATCTGTCCTTTTGGTAATCATTGACAAAATAAATCCTCAGCTTGAGTACTGTAATAAATAAATATTAATATCAGCACCACTGAAACCCTTGAAGAGACAAATCTATGTACTGTATGTATTAAAACGAAACCCACAGCTGTATCAAATAAATGTTTATTGCTTTTTTTGTAGTTTGGCATGAGTGTCTTTGTAGGTAAAACAGGTAGGGCAGAGAATTAACGCTGTGTCTTTTCATTCTGAACGGCCAGGAATGTATTTACCCTCAAGAACGAGCCAATCTGTGCTCGAAAGCTTTAAAGGGAGCTAAGAGGGGAGCAAGGAGCACACAAAATGTGTCTGTTAGGGGTAACAGCACAGAGCAGAGGTATATTTAAGAAAACTGTGTGTGTGTGTGTGTTTTTGTGTGTGCATGTTTACACCAATGAAAACAATGGTGCAACTAGGAGCTTTTCATTGTCGCGCTGAGGATTCCTGCCGAATTCCCACTGAGGCTTTTCCAGCAGTTTTTCATTGCTTTTTTCTTCTTCAAAAAAACAACACGAAGAGGGCGGGCACCGTTGCTGGCATAGCTCTCCGGCTGCAGATTCCACGCTGTTTCTGCCTTTCTCTCTTTTAATCCCTCCGTGTTGACACTGTGCAGAACAAGAAGCACTCGAGAGACGGATCGGCGAGCCTTTTCCATCTGCTTCCTGCTGCCAAAGGCTGACAGCTTTCCGAAAAGCCTGACGTCGTCGTAGAACCAAAGCTGTTCCGTTGAATGAACATGGCGCATCGGGAGCGGCTCGGCGGAGCTGAACGGCACGGCCTAACATGTGGTGATGAAGCAGAGCGCCAGGGGAGAGCCAGCAGGGGCTTGCTCACCACGCAGCTCTGGGGAGGACCCAGGAGGAACACGAGGGGGTCTCCTGGGAGACGGCATTCCCATGGCTTGCGCATAACGGGCCTGAGCGCAACGAGCGGCCCCACTTCGGTTCTGCCAAGGGCTTGTTCCTTTGCTGGATACACCACTGGGATGCTTGCCAGTCGGCGGACACTGCCAAGATTCTTCAGGCACGGCTAAAGAAAACTCCGATGACGGCACCGCGGGGATGCGAGACAATGAGGGGGGCGGCTGGGGAGCCATTTAGCTTAACCCCTCGAGAGGTCTTCTGCCGGGATTGAAGGCACAACCGGAGTGCAAAACAAAAACACGATGCTCTGTCACGTTCATCACCATTTCCGTGGAGGAGGCTTCTTCAGGCCGCTGCCTCTCGGTGTGTGGCTAGGGATGATGGGAGTTGTAGTCAAACACCTCTGGTGGGAGCCGGGGGGCAAAAAGCCAGCTCCCGTTCTGTCAACTCACACTGACTGCCAAAGTCTTCTGCATGGAAGTCTGTGGAAGGCTTGTCAGACAAATATTAAAGCTCCCGAGAAGGGGGGAAAGGAATCCCCCTTCCCTGAAAGCAAAATCTTACACACAATGACATTCCCAGTTCCTGGTGTGAGACCAACACAATGAAACTAACTTTTGTCAATGCTGAAATAACTCTAAAGTTGTCTACCAATCTGGCTTGCTCGCAATGCACATGTTTTCCACAGTGTTCATGAACTGTCCAATGGTATTCCTACTTAGAGTAGACCCTCTGAAATGAACTTCAGTTAGAGTAATGCTGCATTCAGACTACATTCACATGCTATTTCCTACTTTAAATTGGGGCATGAGCTTTTCTCCTCCTATTAACCTCCCATATTAAAACTAACATCTTGCTTAAGGCCCAGCTGGTAAGCTAATGACTGACCTGAGATTTACTTCCTTGCAAGGACCTTTCAGTGCCACATTTATTTTTCCTGGGCTCCAAGATCACCACAGACAGTGACTGCAGCCAAGAAATTAAAAGACGCTTGCTCCTGGGGAGGAAAGCTATGGCAAATCTAGACAGCATACTAAAAAGCAGAGACATCACCCTGCCAACAAAAGTGCGTATAGTCAAGCCGATGGTTTTCCCAGTTGCACTGGATGGCTGTGGAAGCTGGACCATAAGGAAGGCCGAGCGCAAAAGGATTGAGGCCTTTGAGTTGTGGTGCTGGAGAAGACTCCTGCGAGTCCCTTGGACCGCAAGATGGTCAAACCAGTCAGTCCTAGAGATCAACCCTGACTGCTCTTTAGAAGGCCAGATAGTGAAGATGAAACTCAAATGCTTTGACCACCTAATGAGAAGGAAGGACTCCCTGGAGAAGAGCCTAATGCTGGGAACAATAGATGGCAAAAGAAGGAGGGGGCGGCAGAGGATGAGGGGGCTGGATGGAGTCACTGAGGCAGCTGGCGTGAGCTTGGGTGGACTCCGGGGGATGGTGGAGGACAGGAAGGCCTGGAGGAATGTCCATGGGGTCGCGATGGGTCGGACACGACTTCGCGACTAACAACAACAAATTTATTTAAAAATTTGTATGCCGCCCCCTTGCGACAAGCCTCGGGGCAGCTCACAACAATAAATAAAACAGCCACAATTACAATATTCAAAGCTAACATTACAAACTAACATTAAAAACTGGCCCATCTCGAGGTAAAGATAAAAATACAATAAATAAGATAAATAAACAAATATAAATTAACAATTAAACATTAGGATCATCAGCCCAGTGGCTCATCAGCAAGGCAGATGAGGAGCAATCAATGCCCAGTGCTCCTACCGCCTGGCCCACAAGCGGAATGAACTTCCCTGAGGGAGGAGCCAGCCCTTCTGGAAGGCAGGAGTGAGAATCAGTTTGGAATCGATTCATGACATGGGCAAGAGCAAACTCCACCAGTCAGAGAGATTAAAGCAACTTGATTACTTCTCAATCTGTATTGCAGAGCCAGCCTCACTCAAGAAAGGACTGTTTTTAGAAGCTTTTCAGCTTGATCTGTTGAAAAGAAATACGGGGAGAAATGGCCTTGTGACAATTGAAATCTTCCTAGGAGCAGGTCATAGTCCTTTTAGTGCTTCTTCCTCAGTGTGGCCAGGAGATTCGTGGTCGATTCCCCTGTCATTAGTCTCCTTCCCCCACCTTCTTTGGAATGCAGCACCCTATGACTTCTCCATAATGGAATTTGGCTCCCAGGCTGTTGTGCATCCCACTTGCAGGTTCAAATCCTCAAACACCATGACCTTGTGGGACCAGTTGACATTTCTCTGTCCAACCTACTTTGCAAGCTTTGGGGGGAGATCGAAATGGAGAGGGCGCTCCTACAATGTTAATTGAAAGCTTCCTGGTGATAAGTTCTCCCCCTTTTTATTGCATCCTGCTCAATGTGATGGGAATTCATGTTATATTTCCCTTCATCAGTCACTTTGTTTCTCACAGGAACAGCTTGTGTTATTTATTGAGTTCCTTGATCTTTTTATATGGATGTGAGAACAACACAGAAGGATTTAATTCTATAATATTTGGGTTGATTTTCCAGTGTGTTTCTATTATATTGTGTGCATACATGTTATGTCTCATATACCGCCCTGGAACTGCTTTGGGAGGAGGTTGGTTTCATTATCCTATCACTTCAAAACGGAAAGGTCTGCACTGGTTGCTAAGACGATGGTCTTAGCCTTTAAAGCTGTAACGGTGTGATGCTAGGCATCTTTTGGCAGAAAAAGTCCTACAATTCCCAGCATGCCCCAGCTGGGAAATGTGCACTTTTTTACAAATTACTAACCGTGCAATGCATTGTACCCTGAACAGCTCAGAGCCGCTTGTATGAATAACTGCCTACCTTGCTCTGAACTTGCTTGGTTCTTAAAATCAACAACTCTCTTGCAGAGACATGCAGGAAATGGGGGTGGGGGGGTTGCATTGTTTCCATGCTCTGGAATGCATTCCCAGTGGGGTCCTCACTGTTTCCCACACTCTCTTTGTTCAGGAAGAGGGTCAAGCCACATCTTTAAATTTGGCTGTTTGCATCATTGTTACAACTTCTAATATTGTTTTCAATGTTTAACAGGGCTTTATTTAATTATGCTTCCTTCAAACTCTTGGGAAACTGCTTTAGGGCACAGTTCGTGCCCTCTGTGCTTGATGCCAATGAACCTCTGACCTCGGAGACTTGCATGCATCCAATGCACAGCACAAGATGTGGCATCTCCAATTTCTGCCACACCACACCTTGTGCCCTTCTCAGTTGTCTAGATGAGGCACGGCAAAAGGGGAGGGAGGGCAGCTGGGACCCATTTGGATACACTTCCCTGTTTGTTTGTGTGTTTGTGTGTTTGTATTCCACCCTTTTTCCTTTCATGGAACTCAAGGCGGCTCACATAATTTTCCTCCTCCTCTAAATCTTTTCCTGAACAACAATCCTGTAAGGTAGGTTGGACTGAGAGTCTGCGATTGGCTCATTGAGCTCAGTGGCTAAGTGGGGGCCAGAGCTCATATCGCCTAAGTCTCAGTCCTACACCCTTAACCACTATACCACACTGCACCCCCTTTTCTTCCTCTCGGGGGCCAATTTCTGGCCTCCAAGTGGTTCTTTTGACGTTCGCTGCAAGGGAAACAGGACCTGAACCCCATGTTCATAATCTCATTTCTCAGGCCAGAAAAAAGCATTGTGGTGGGGCAGAAAAACCATTGTTAAGAGCACGATCCTATACATGTTCAGGCAATTAAAAAAGCCCTACAAAGGGGCATGCTAGGATCGTAGACCCCCTTTCTGTCTCAATACACGCAACACTCGCGAGTCCCGTTTCTAAAATCAGCATGGGCAAATCGTTCCGTTGTTTTGTTATTTCTCATAGGAATGTGGAAGCAGTTTGAAATCACGGGACAGGCAGTGGGGAAGGGGAGCATGCGCTTCCCATAGAGGTCACACACATGGCAGGGCCTATCATTGGGCGGCGGGGGGGGGGCAGTTGGCCCAGCTTCACAGCTGCAGCGGGCCTCAAGTTTCAGCGCTCCACGGCAGCACAGAAATGGCTATTGTTCATCTATGGGACAAGAGTGTTGGAACGACCTTGCCCTGTTCAACACAAACTGTGCCATGGCAAGAAAACCTTTCTTTCCTACAATAAGTCTGACTTTGCATAAAGAAAAGCTAGAAAAGCCCTTGCTAAATAGGAAAGGAACATTTTTTAAAAAAACCAAGCAATTAAATAGTATCTTCTTTGTTCAAAGCACTCTTTGTTAAATGCAAGCGTTTAAAATAGAACACTTTTTGGAACTCGCTGGCATCCCTTCATTCTTTAACGTGTTGGGAGCACCGCAGACAAGTGGAAGTCTTTTGGACTGCTCTCCTTTTCGGAGAGAGCCTGCACCTGGCCCCTTCAGTGGGACCCCTGGAAGCCCATAAAGTCCAAGCACCCAAATGGCCTTGCTGCACCACTGTTCCTTTGTGCCGACAGTCGACTTTGGAAAGGCTGCTGCCCCGGATTTCAGGGCATCTCCCTCCATGCAGGTGGAACGTCAGCCATCGAACATCCTGCATTCTGTGACTTTTGGCCACGACCCTGACAGCCACTAACCTGGGAGCCGTCCTAACTGCATGGAGCATGAATCATAGAGCGGTGGAGCTGAAAGAGCTCTCCATCGCAGGCAAGATCCTTGCACGTGTGTTGCTGAATCGCCTGACTGACCACCCGGAACAGGGTCTGCTACCCGAGACACAGTGTGGCCTCCGCAAAGAGCGTGGCACTGTGGACATGATCTTCGCAGCCCGACAGCTCCAAGAGAAGTGTCAAGAGCAGAATCGTGAACTGTACACCATCTTCGTGGATCTCACCAAGGCTTTTGACATTGTCAGTCGCGAAGGTCTGTGGCGCATCATGTCGAAGTTTGGGTGCCCTGACAGATTCATCCTGATGGTACGTCAGTTCCACGAAGGCATGACGGCTCGTGTTTTGGACGACGGAGAAGCTTCAGAGGCCTTTCCCGTCACAAATAGCGTCAAGCAAGGGTGTGTGCTGGCACTGACCCTGTTCAGCATAATGTTTTCAGCCATGCTGACAGATGTCTTTCAGAACAACTCCTTGGGAGTCAGCCTGAAATACAGGACCGATGGGAAACTGTTCAACCTGCAAAGACTCCAGGCCGTCAGCAAGATAAAGGAGACTGTGCTACGAGACCTCCTTTTTGCTGACGACTGTGCCCTGAATGCTGGATCAGAGCAGGATATGCAAGCCAGCATGGACAAATTCGCAGCAGCATGCGACAGCTTCGGCCTCCTCATCAACACCGAGAAAACCAAAGTGATGCATCAGCCAGCTCCAAAAGCCCAATACTAAGAGCCCACCATCACAGTGAAGGGACACAAGCTGCAAGCAGTGGACCAATTTACGTACCTTGGCAGCACCCTTTCCCACGCAGTGACAATTGACATCGAGGTCAACTGCAGAATCGCCAAGGCAAGCTCTGCATTCGGCAGACTGCAGACCAAAGTGTGGGACCGCCGTGGAATAAGCCTTGCTACAAAGCTTAAAGTCTACCGAGCAGTAGTGCTACCTACCCTGACGTATGCCAGTGAGACTTGGACAGTATACAGGAGGCACGCTAGGCAACTGAACCACTTCCACACGACTTGCCTCCGCAGACTTTTGAGGATTGGTGGCAGGACAAGGTGCCAGGCACAGAGGTCCTCTCCAGAGCAGGCCTGCCGTCAGTTCACACCCTGCTGATGAAAGCCCAGACACGCTGGGCAGGCCATGTTGCAAGGATGCCAGACCACCGCATCCCCACACAGCTCTTCTGTGGTGAGCTGTCTCAAGGAAAGCGATCGCACGGGGGACAAAAGAAGCGATACAAAGACACACTGAAAGCCTCTCGCAAATCCCTGGTTATCGACACCACTTCCTGGGAGACCCTGGCACAAGACCGATCGACATGGCGCACGCTGATCCACCAAGGCTGCCAAACTTCTGAAGCCAGAAGGACAACCATAGCGCAAGAGAAGCGAGCGCTCCGTGAAGCCAGAGCTGCAAACGTCGCAACCGTGGTGCCCACACATGTCTGCCTGACATGTGCCAGAACACTCCATGCCTGTATTGGCCTTATCAGCCACCTGTGGACACACCGTGGACAACGCACAACCCGTTAGATGTCAAGGTCCTCGTCGAAAGTGATGGACGAACATCATCACCAGAGCTGAAAGAGGTCAGAGGCCCATGGAGTCCGACCCCCTGCTCAATGCAAGACTTAAAGCAGGACCATCCCCCTCAGGTGGGTGTCCATCATTTTGAGTAGGCGCATTGGGTTGCACTGCAATTGCTAGAGGAGTGTTCGTAGGTGTCATGTCATGGTGTGCAAGGGGCTATTCCGCATGCAAGACACCCTCTGTACAATTCCTTCGAGGCCACAGGGGGGCGCTGTAGTTTCACAGCCACATGGATCAGGGATCCACACAACTGTTCACAGGGCGGTACAGTAGTAGCTGCTTCTGGGAAATGTCAAGTGAAAAGACCTTTTGTAAATACAAGCTGGGCCAAGACGGATTTGAACCTTGGCCTAGATAGATCTGGTCCAACATCAGAGAAAGGCAGATTGTATTTTGATTCCGCAATGGCAATTCTTTCCAGAAACAGAACCAAAGCTGCATCCTGGGTTTTTGGTTGTTCGCTTACGGTTTTGTTTATTTCCAATTTACCGAATGTGTGTGTGCGCGTGTGTGTGCGCACGCAAACCTGAACTTGCCTAGGTGGCTGCCTTTCAACGTATCCTTTCCAAGGACGACCTGAATGGAGGCCTTTGGATGCAGCCAAGTCATAGCGCAACACGGGAGAAATGATTGCTTCCGAAGATCCACATGTGGTGCCACCAACCACGGCTCTGGCAAGGTGAGTGAAGAAACTGCCATGTGGACAGAGCCAATGTGTGGCAAATGTCACTCTCTCCATGCCCAGTGACCACAGTCTATGTGAAAAATCCACATCATTATCTGTGTATCTGTGCATTATCAGCCCGTTAAGGCAGTCTTAGTTCACTGACTGCATAACTTCAACTTAATCTGCATAAGAGTGCAATGAGGCAGTATGGAAATAAAGTAATCCCCTTCATTTGCTTCTGGCCCTCCAAGCATCACTCCAAGATCTCCATCCCCCCTGCCACCCCTCCTGATGCTGCAGCCGAACCCTGGGCCTGACAAGACTCCCCTAAAATGAAATGGCTACCCTTTGTTGCCACATAGCCAACCACCCTGGCTTTAAGCTGCATCCCAATTCATTAGGCAGCCTTTTAAACTATCCAGCTTCTAAAACCAGTGTGGCGCAGTGGCTCAGAGTACAGGACTGGAACTCTGGCAATCTGGGTTCGAGTCCCCGCTTAGTGATGCAGCCAACTGGGGGACTTTGGGCCAGTCACAGACTCAGTCCAACCTACCTCGCAGGGTTGTTGTTGTGGGGATAAGAGTGAACACAGGTAGAGGAGAATGATGTAAGCCACTCTGAGTTGGTTGTAACAAAAAGGCGAGATATAAATCTAATAAATAAATATCTGCTAAAGAGAGGAGGGCCTTAGGCCTGGCTGTTCCTCGTACATGAAATACCACCATGACATGGGCAGAAACACCATCCATACTGCTGCAGGTAACTGTGAATCACTGCTAAGGACCAGGGACCTGAATAATAGTTGCCTATATATTTTTGCTTATGTTAAAATTACCCGCCTTTTCTCATTCCACCTCCACTGCTCAAAGAATCATTTGAAGTAGCTTACAAACAGATTTGGGGGCACACAGAGAAGCTGCAGCATGGAAAGAAAACTGGCTCCATTAATTACGCCCTTCTGCTGCCAGAAGCTAATAAAACTGTAACTATTACGGGCATGTGCATTTCTGTGCTTCCCCATAGCCGGAATATGCTAACAAGCCAAAAGCAGCAGGAAACATGCCAAAAACGAAAACAGCTGATAACTAAAATTGAGCAACAGCAGAGTCAAGGCAGTCCCTTGGCAGTGGAGCACAGTTCAAGAGAAAGATGGCCTGGTTGCTTGAGTCCCATCGGGGCCACTGCTGAGAAGGCCGCTTTGCGCTTCCAAAGGCGACAGCACATGCAAGACCTGCTTTGATCCAGAGGAGCTGCATTCCACCGCACTGTTTATTAAACAGAGATTTGCCTTGAGCTCCACACCATCTTTTTGTACAAAGATCGTCGGGGTGATTTACTTCACAAATATAAAAGTGTAAAAGCACACACACCAAATCAGATGGCAAATAAACCAGCAGAATAAAAGCTGTAATAAAAAGAATACTCAGAGATGGAAAGCCCAAGAAAAGCAAAAGTCTTTGACTAGCACCTTAGAAAAGCAGGTGACAGAAGAGTGACAAGAGATGAATTTGTGGCATGTTCCAGATCGGAAGGCCTTTTTAATCGCAGGGATCAGAGCAGGGCCTTTGACGACTATCGAAGTGCAGGAAGGAATTAACGTAGAAGGGGGTGTCCCATGGGGTTGGGAAAGTGTGCTGGTTGACAGCTCAGACAGCAGCTGCCAGTGAGTGTTGACAGTGCTGACCAATGGTCACAGTCCGGGGAAGGAGGTATTTCTGGAAGCACTGGGATTCCAAGTCAGGTAAGGCTTTAAAGGTGGATCCCAGAGCGCCGGCCATTGGAAGTCCTTGCACTTGGGTGAGCTACAGTCCCTGTGCCTGAGAGCACCTGCATTTGAATACGTTCTGACTTGCAGTTCCCCATCCATCTTTGTGGGCGGTACCACATGCATTGCAGGCATCCAACCTGTGCTTTCATTAAGTTATCTACTATTATTATTACATTTATGTCCTGCCTTTCCCCCTCTTTCAGGCAGCTGAGAAGGGCTTAGAAGGTTCCCTTCTTCTCTGTCTCATCCTCACAGCAACCCTGTGATGTAGCTTAGGATCCGAGTTTGGGATTGGCCCAAAGGCACACAATGGGCTTCATACTCAAGTGGGCTGATCGCTTGAGTCCCAGCACTCTAACCACTACACCACACTACCTCTCCAGAATCACGGGATCCATTGCCTTCCTCAATGCTGCTGCGCTGCTTTCCAAAATGGACACAAAATGCTGAGCCTGGGGAGAACAAGGAAAATGACTCAGGTGCAAGGGATCTTCATGCATGTGACACGTCATCCTTCCGTCACTCACGGAGATCCGCCTTGGGGCCCCTCGATGTTCTGCCCATCTTTTAACCCCCACAACGCAGATGCTCCCCGAACAGCTGCAGGGTGCCAGCGAGAGGCCAGGGAACAGGCGCTGCTCCCTTCTTGGCCTCCGCTGGCGCAGTTGTGTTTTCTGCGATGGCAGCTAATTGTATTTTAGTTTGCTATTTCCATGGAAGTTGCTGGTGGGGAAGCCACGGGTTCTCTTGTTCTGTAGCATCAGGCCAGGAGGAGCCAGCGTATAAATGTCTTTTTATAGGAAGGGCGTTTTGTGCTGCAAGAGCTTGGCTGAATGCACGGCATGCTTGCGGCGTGTGCGCATTTTGGAGACAGAGTTAACCCTTTGCCTTTCAGGACCTCGAGAGACGCTTCACTCCGTGCCTGGACGAATGTATAACCAGGCCCCAGCACCAGAGGTCTGTGCATTGGTACTTCTCCTCGCAGGCGGCACACTCCCAAAGTCCCATGTGGGCCCCATGGCACAACCGCGCAACATAAATACCTGCAGCCACTCTGGCAGGAACGGGGCGGGGCGGGGTGGGGATGAAGGCCTCCTATCCGCCTGGAATAGCAGCTCTGGAGTTAGGGGACAGTGGCTCTGCCTGCAGCCGGCTCTGCCGCTTCGGTGTCACTTTGCTGGGGAATATGGGGAGTGACAGGTAAGCTTTCCTTTAGGACAGACACACACTGGGGCAGAAAAGCCCTGTGAGGATGGCAGTCCCCATTCAGCGTGAAGCTCTTGGGCAGCCTTGGCCAGCTCCTGACTCTCAACCTCATCTACCTCACAGGGTTGCTGTGAGCATCAAACAGAGAAGAGGCGGACCAGACAAGCCCCCCCCCCCCCCGGCTTCCTTGCCAAGGGATGGAAGGGGAGGGTGTGAGCAAAAAAAAAAATTAATTAAGAGAACAAGAAAAGCCCTGCTGGATCAGACCCAAGGTTTGGCTTCTGGTTCAGCCCTCCATGCACACAGTCCCAACCAGCTGCCCACAGGATCCCTCCAGTAGGATGGGAGCTGGTTTTTCTTCGACTTAACAACAGTGAACCTTCCCAGACCTGGTGCCTTCCAGAACTGTAGACTGGGCTGAAGTGTTGCATTACAACTCCCATGGCCAATGACTGGGAATGATGGGCATTACACACAAGTATATCTGGAGGGCACCCAGCCACAGACCAATGCATCTGGAGGGCACCATGTTGGGTTAGACTGACGGACGAAATACATTTAGGGCATCATGCCATGCAGTCTTAGACATAAAAATGTCATAGTACTCCGAACATAGATTCTGGGAGCTGCAGAATGTTTTTTCTGTCTGAACATGCGTTGGATCATGGCCCTAAACTGGAATCAGGGAGGAATCCTTGTTCAAACACCCAAGGAGAGACTCTCCAGGATACAGGTAGAAATCAATCGGTCTGACAATCTTCCTGAGAATCCTTACGTATTCCCGGCACACACGTTAAAAGCCTCAATCTGCAAAGTTCTTTTCTGGCCACCAGCTTCCACCATCACAGGCAAATTGATACTATTTTGGTTATGTTTTTTTCCGGAGCTCTGCTGTTTGCATGCAAAGCATCTGCCCGAGGGCTATTCGCACGTCTCTGAAAGATGCAAACCGCCCTGCCCGCACCTTCCTCCGCTCCGGCGAAATCTTTCGGTTTCCTTTCCTCGGCGCGCGGCTCCCGCGGCCCTTGGGAAGAACTACCACTCCCGCCATGCACCTCCCCGCAGCGCTTCCGGGGGGTTGTAGTCCTCTCGCGGGCCGCCGCGCCGGGCTGGGGCGGCTCCGGCCCGCGGGCGAACTACAACTCCCGTGAAGCCGCGCGCGCGCGCGCGGCGGCGGCGGCGCAACGAGGGCTCCCGCCGCCCGCCTTCTCGCCGGCGCTGCCCGTCTCGGCAGCTGATCGCGAGGCGCAATGGCTGCGGCGAGCGCGGCGGATGCGGGGCGCGGGGCGGCC
Source organism: Varanus salvator macromaculatus (assembly GCA_023646645.1). Taxonomy (NCBI): domain Eukaryota; kingdom Metazoa; phylum Chordata; class Lepidosauria; order Squamata; family Varanidae; genus Varanus; species Varanus salvator. Next base: position 4,763,313 of record JAIXND010000771.1, on the reverse strand, counting down.
GACGCGGCGGCGAGGGGCGACCTGGGCGAGGACAGGTGAGCGCCGCCCCGCCCCGCCCCGCCGCGCAGGTGCGGCGGAGGGCCGAGGGATGCGCCGGGCGGGAGCGGGTGCGTCTGGCGGCGAAGGGAGCGATTCACGGGCAGGGCAGGGCAGGGCAGGGCGTTCGGACATCCCGTAAACCCTGTGGAGGAAGCGTGGGTGAGGAATTCATCGGAACCCGGCAGGGCTCCTAAGCCATGGCTTGTGGGCTGCCATCGACCCAGGAAGCCGGACCGGGGTGGTGGTTGACTTGTGAATGATGGGTTGTTTGCCGCCACGGGCTGCCTTGCCCGGGTCCAAGTAACAAGATAACCCACCCTTTAGCAACAGTCGGTGTTTCAGCAACAACCCATGTGCAGCCCATGCGCACCCTTTGAAGGTGGGTGATCATATTGTCTGGACCCTGCCGTGAGAGCTGGTGTGCTGCGGTGGTGTTACTGTTGGACTGGGAGATTTGGGTTCTAGTCCCTACTCAGCCGTGGAGCAACTTAGGGTCAGTCACAGACTCTCGGCCTATCCTACCTCACAAGGTTGTTGTTAGGATGGAACGAAGAGGAGAACCATGTAAGCCACCTTGAGTTCCTTGCAAGAGGAAGAATGGTGTGGTACAACTGTAGTGTAATAATGTTAATTCTAACAAGCCGTGATTTGTTAGCCATAAACAACCCATGAAGGAAGCCCGGGATTTGTTATTGGGTTGTGAACTGTCGGCTGTTCATCATGGTTGCATATCTTACCCAGGTTCAATGACAGCATGTAGTTCAGCAACAGCCTACCCTCAATGCATACCCAACCCTTGATTGTGGGTTATTGTATTATCTGATGTCAGCTGCACTTACAAACCAGGGTTTGGGAGCCATGAGCAAGCCTTGAAGCGAACCCATTGTTTGTCGTTGGGTTGTAAACTGTTTGATTAACAAATTGTTCACGCTACTGGTTTTGGAAATCGTGATAACCCACATTTCAACAACAGCTCATGGTTCTGTGACAATCCACACTCAACCCTTGATGCAGGTTATTGTGTTGTCTGAACCCAGTCAGTACTTTCTCCATGTGCATCAGAGAAGTTTCTGTGGGAGGTCAGACCAGAGTAGCTGCATCTGCTCACAGTAGCCACCAGCAGCATTCTTGAGATGATCCTGTGCAGATCCCCAAAAGGGCATGCTTTCTCCCTTGTTTGCTCCACTGCAGCAACTACTACGCAGAGGTAGACTGCTCCCGATGGTGGAGGTTCCATGGACTCCTCAGGGCTATTGATCAGAGAAATTTTCTCTGATGTTCCCAGTGCAGAACCTCTTAGCCAGAGCATTTTGGGGGCAGCTGCCCATGGAACACCTGCCCTCCCACCCATGTTCCTCAGCATCTGGGACCCCAAGGTATGCTCCCTCTGATCATAGAGGTAGCACAAGGCCGTCTGGACTAGTAGCCTTAGGTACAGAAATACGCAGCAGCATATTTCAGCATCAAGTTACTAGGGCTCTGGAGAGGCATTTTGACTTTACAGGATGGGAAGAGGCTGTGCAGAAGACAGGAGACCATGCAAGAGCTGGTGGTTGGGTTCCTTCCCTACTCTGATCCACCACAGCGCTTTCCATAACAGTCTATCAGCTGCTTAAGCACATTGTTGTCACTGTGTCTTATGGCCACAAGTTTTATGGTTTGTTTGCTAACTGATGGGAGAAGAACCAACCTGGCCAGCTCTTGCTGCTTCATGAGCAGGTTGATCAAGTGCCGTTGGCAAGGAGCGATGCTTTTCTCAGGTGGGAGATAAGCGGGATCACCTACTAACGCATGGAAAAGCACAGAAGCCGAAGCTGGCCTGAAAGTTGGCGCTTCTATGGGAATTCCTGCTGTGAAGTTATCACTCCCCTTTATCTGCCTGCCTAGAAGGGGTGCCCCCAAATTCTGGTAGCATGAGAGGGAAGGAGAAAATAAGGGTGCCTCAAATCCACCCTGCCTGGTTGCTTTAGGGAGGGAGACGGACATTTCTGGGAAGTCAAACATCCCAGGGACTCTTTGTAGGGACTGAGTGGATTTCTGCTTCAGCAGGTGCACACTGCTTGGCTGGGTGGCTCTCTCTTGTTTTAGCTACTAGCAGTTGCTTTTTGGCTGCTTGGAGGATCCCCGATGATTTAAATTAGACATTGTGACACAATGCTGTCTCTGTTAACAGGACAAATATTTCCCCTTTCCAAGAAGTACAGAAGTGTCTCCTCTGTGCCTTCCTAGTATTGCGATCATGCTGCTTCTCTTTACCTCCTGGGCTTCCTTCCTCATATGTGCTGCTTCTGTATCAAAATTCCAGCCTTCATTGATTCCTTCAATGGTGTCACTTTGCTCAGCTCCCTTTTCCTACTGTTGTTGTTCCCCGCACCCCCCTAAAGGCCTGCCCAGGCAACCTCTTTGTTGTCCTGGCCAATCAGTAATTATGGAGGAGAAGATCTAAAATCTCGCATGGTAATGGTGGTAGTGCAGGTAGGCAGATAATTTTCTTTGCGCAGGTGTGTGTCTGTATGCTATTGCTTTTGGCTGGATGGAGTCTGGGGCCATGAGATTCTGCAACAGCCAGCCGTATTGCTGCAAAGGTTTTCTTATAGCTTGAATGGGGTGACAGAATTGCCTCAATTCTGCCTTCTTTGCACATATGGTACCAGCGACAGGACACTTGCAGTGTCCCTGGATGTCCTCTTATCCATAATATTCTCTTAGTTATGCTCTTGAACCATCCAGGAATTCAGGCAGGGAGGCAGGCCTGAATCTTGCTCATGTTCCAATATACCAAGGCACGTCTGTGTTCAAATGTCTTAGGCCAGTGGTGGCGAACCTATGGCACAGGTGCCACAGCAGGCATGCAGAGCCCTCTCTGTCGGCACACGAGCCAAGTCGACCCAGCATCGCCCCAGCAGCTGAGCATTGGGTAACAGCACACAGAGGGGCCATGCGCATGCTCGGAAAGGAGTAGTGGGCACCAGGCGATGACTCATTAGCCACAACTCGTCCAAGCTTTCGCATGGCCATTCAGTGCGCTGCCAAGGATTCTTGGACTGGCTGTGAATGGTTTTTCTAAACTAAGACCTCAGTATTCAGGTTTTATTGCAGTGTTGGCAATTTGTGATAAATAAGTGGGTTTGGGTTGCAGTTTGGGCATTCGGTCTCTAAAAGTTTTGCCATCTCTGTCTTAGACCATCTATGTTCATCTGCACCTTGTCTCTCCAGAAACCTTGCTTCACTAAAATTGACAACTGTTTCCCAAACTGT
>JAIXND010000771.1:4671869-4759616 GCA_023646645.1 Varanus salvator macromaculatus | reverse complement strand
AGTCTGGTGGAATGAATGAACAAATGACTTTATTTTGGCTGTAGACCAGTAAAATCCAACACAAGAATAATAAAACAAGTTGGTACAAAAATCCATTAAAGCACAATGCCAGCAAAGTCACTAAAATACCGAAGCACTTAAAATACAATAAAATCAGTACATACAATAAAATTTAAAATTTACATTAAATTATGACAATTCCCTGATAACTTATTCTCGATTTCTTTGGGTCTGTGGCAGCTGCCCAAAAGCTAGCCAGTGCACTGATGCTTATTTTGTTCCAGTGACCACCTCACACAAAGAAGAGTGATATAAAATACAATAAAACAATATATTGTTTCATACAAGTGTAAAACAGAAGAGAGAAGTATACAAACCCATTAAAAATTAAAATGCTAAAAATACTATTGCACAAAATCCAGCCATTCTTGCTAGGGCCTTGGGGGCACCAATCCTATAAAAGGTACGATATGTGAAATAAGGCAGGTCGACCAGGTATTTTCTGTAATAGTGGAGTGATAAATGCAAATCAAAGATCACAGTAAAAGGAGCAATGGAATAAGACATCTCTTTACTCCTCGCACTTCACGGGGACATAAAGGTTCATGGTAGGGACCCCCTTGAATCTTCCTTCCAGGAGTGCAGATGATAGAACATTAAATCTGGCTAGTGTAAAGTCCGTCCTAATTTTAGGAACAGACAGATTCACCAAATAATTTGCAGGCAGAATTCCCATTGTCTCTGAAATCGGGATATACTTGAGCCCGGGCTCAGTATCCTATATTCACTACTGGATCTTAACTTTGGCTTTCGAATAAGCAAGAGCCAAGAGAACATTCGATGAGAATCCTACCTTGTGAAGTTTCTTATTCAGTCTTTCCCATTTGGACTGGAAAATTAGCGTTAATGGGGCCAGTCCTGCAGGAAAAAACACAACTTCAGCCAGAAAGTTATCTTGTGCACCCATGCCCATGTTCTTTTGGAACCTGCCCACTTCTGGCTGGCAAATTGCAAATTGCAGCTTTGGATTCCAAATATGGCTTTCAAAAATTTAGTTTGTATAACTTCAAATCGGCCACAGTTGTCATAAGCACACGTCTGTGAGCCATATAGCACCTGAGCTATAACCTTAGATATAAATACCTGCAAAGCTGTGGGAATACACTCCCCCCTCCAATTTTTTTTTTTTTTTTAACAAAACAAGGAGTGCCTTTAAATGCCTTGGAGCATTTTCAGTGATTAGTCTGGCAGAGTGCCACCCACGTTCTTGGCTATTGGGTGGTATAAAAACGAAACAAATAAAATAAATGATGGATGGTTATAATGGCAAAGTTGTGTATTCTATCTATGAGAGTAAATCTCAGTGGAGCTTACCTCTAAGTAAGCAGGCTTAGCATGGTGTCATTTTGGAAGCCTAATTCCTGGGCGTTGTCCATATTAAATTTAAACCAGGCAATTGCAATTTGCTGGCAGTCCAAATTCTGCACTCTGATCAATGTAACTTGGACTTTCAGTGACCCTGCAAAAGTTCCATCATAATGTGGTTAAACGATTTTCTCACCAGGTAATTTGAAAGGAGGAGAACGCATTTCCCAACTTGTGAATTAAGGAGGTGATCCCATGCTTCTCATGCCAGATTTCTCTCTTGGATGGTATGTGCCATGCCCCGACTCTGCACTGGAGGGAAAATTCCCAACTTCACGTGTAGACTGATGGGATGTTGAATTAGTACTGAGTGATCCACTGACTATTGTGGTGGCTGGAACAATGAAAATGTCGAGCCGAAAAGCAGCCACTGTGGAAAAGCCAAACTAAGATCATGCTGCCTTATACAAATCTTTGGTACAACCACACTTAGAAAATTGTGTTCTAGTATAGTTCCTAAATAAGGATATTGTAGAGTCGGAAAATGTGCAGAAAAGGGCAGCTGAAGTTATGAAATGGATGGAGAAACTTCCTGGGGAGGAAAGGTTACAACACCTGATGCGGTTTATCTTAGAAAAAAAGGCAATTGCAGAGAGTCCAAGTTATGCGTGGTGCATAAAAGGCAGAGAAGGAGATATATTTCTCCTTCTCCCACTATACTAGGAACCAGCAGGATCATCCCAAGAAGCTGCTTGGTGGGAGATTGAGGAGAGAACAAGGGAAGGCCACCTTCATTGAGCACATAGTGGGACTGTGGAATTCACTGCCCATGAAAGTGGCGACGGCCACCCATTTGGATGGCTTTAAATTGCAGGGGAAGGTCATCAGCGGCTACTAGCCTTGGTAGCCATTTGCTACATTTGGTACCAGAGGCAGAATCCAGATGTACTCCAGTTGCTGCCAAACACGGGCGGGAGGGGACAGGAGATTCCCGTTGCGGCCCACACCGCTCCGAAAGCGAGGCTGCCTCAGAGCAAGGCGTTCCAGCTTGCTTTCCACATCCAATCTAGTGTCCTGTGCTCAGGGAAGGTTGCTTTGTAAGAAAGAGCATCCTGTCCCCTGAGCCCCCGAATGTATTCCGAGTGGCACAGCCCTGAGATTTATTGGCCCTGCCCAGCAAGAACAAGGCCAGGGCGAACACCAAACCAGCTTGGGTTCTGGGCAGCAGTGCCAGTGATAATACAGCCGTGCCCGCCGGGGGCATTGCTTTGAGTGTAAACTATTCATCTGCAGGGAGCGTGTTGCTTATCTCTTGCGGTTGGCACACCCTTCGTGGCTCTGCATTCTTTGGCACATGCAAGGCCTGCTGGATTGTGGCCTTTTGCCACGAGGGGGAGATGTTGCTCTCGGTGGAGGGAAGTGAGGGCAACTCAGCCCAGCCCCTCCGAGAAAATACTGAGCCCGGAGCTCTGAGCTTTGCTGTGGAGCCCACCCCCTAGACACCCCCACCGTCTTCCTGTGCGACACTCTAACGAAAGCTTCTTTCCACTTGTGTGATCTGCCCAGCGGAGGGACAGGCTGCTATAGCAGCTTGTTTCCATTTCTGAAGCTTTTCAACTTTTTGAAGTGCAGCTTGTCCCGGCCCATGTCCATATCTGGTCTGACTTTTATAATAAATTTAGTGCATTAAGCCTTGTGGGCAGGGACCTGTGTTCTCTGCCCCATCTATTCTAGAATGCGCCAGAGGCATTGGTTGCTATGCAATAATATTATTAATAATACTCACAATATATAATTATTGTTTACTGACATGCACATTGACTTTTTTAATTAGATAAATTAGACTGCAATTCTATATATCTTGAGATGGTACACCCTTAAAAGTGGGCTAGAATTAACTTTAGATTGATATAGTTGGAGAGCCAGTGTGGTGTCGTGGTTAAGAGCACATGGCTGGGATTCAGGCAATCTGGATTCTGGTCCCCGCTCAGCCATGGAGGCAAATGGGTGACTCTGGGCCAGTCACAGACTCTCAGCACAACCTACCTCGCAGGGATGTTGTTGGGATAAGATTTCTGAGCAGGAGGAAGAGAATGATAGAAGCTGTCTTGAGTGCGTTGTAAGAAAAAAGGCAGGATAGAAGGGCAATAATTATATGCTTATCTAGAAGTAAACACCAGTAAACTCGGTGAAAGTAAACATGCACACTGTGGGTTGTTTTATGACCATAGTTTACTGCTTTGGCATGGAACTCTATCAAATGTGCTCTGAACATTTGGAAAGCTAATGGTTTTTTCCCTGCAAAAATGGGAGGGGAGTTGCCTAGGAAGTACCTTGCAGCCTGCGTGTGGCTTGTCGCATGGATGTGCATTCGGTCGCAGAGGCTTCCTGGCTTTGTGAGCTTGGAACTCGGTGGTCACAGAAAGACAATCAACAAGCTAGCCTCAATTTATCATATAGTTGAGTATTTTAAGCATCAGTTGATTGGAACAATAACCAGGAAGAGAGAAAAACCGTGTGCATTGTAGCGGTGACCGTCTTCTAGAAAACACCGTGCTTGTTGCTCCCTTCAGAGTTAGGGGTGCAGAACTATATTGGGGTGACGGCTGAATTGCCACCCACGGCCCCTTGGCTCTTTATCCCCCCACCAGCTTTTCTCTGTGTTGGGAGGGGCAAGGAAACACATGCAACAAGTTTTTGGAGGTGGAACAGCCAAACCCCTGGCTTAACACAGCAAGCGTCATCCCCTTATGGGTGGCAAAAGCCATGCAGTCACACTGCCAGTGCCTGGCATTGCCCACCTGTATCACTCACCTGAGTGAGGAGGTAACAGATTCATCTGAGAGGGGCAGGTGGGGAGCCGAAGGTGGGTCCCTGGGCCAGGAGGAAGAGAACTCAGTTGTGAGCTGCACCTGTACTGCCTGTGGAAGGTCTTGACCTCAGTTCCACGATCTCCATCTCAGGCAGGTAAGAGCCCTGTCTGAGATGACAGTGAAGAGGTACCTGTGGGCTCAGTGGACTGAAGGGCTGTCCCGTTAAAAACAGCTTCCTAGGATCCTAGGCTGCGGGCCAGCTCGTGAGTTGACTTAGTGAAGCAGTAAAATAAATGCGTCTCGCTGACGCACCCTGTGTTGCTTTCTCAGGTAATCCCCTCACAATGGAGAGCCCATGTGGCACTGTGTACTCCTTTACAGAGGCGCTTGCAGTGAAGGGCATGCCCCAGTGGATGCGGCGTGGCATCCCTCGTGCATCTTGGCTAGCCAGTGCAAAAGCAGGGTTTTGAAGAGGCCTTTCTCAAGTTTGGAGCCAATGACAAAGGCAGGGGAGATCAGGAAAGGAGATGGACATGGACATCCCTTTGCCGGTTGGGAACAGTGCTTTGTTATCTCCATTTAGTTCCTCTGATGCTCCGAGCAGGTGAGAGCCATGGGGCCGAAGCAGCAAGCCACGGGCAACTCCTTTTGCTGATGCTTGGCCTTCTCCCAGCGGTTCTGGAGCATCAGCTGAGTGGCTGGCTGATGTGTCCCAAACCGGCTTCTGCAACTCAGTTCAGTTGACAATATCTGGTCCTAATTGGGGCTTCCCACTTGTGTCCGGACAGCAAAATAATGGTGTATATATGCACACGGGACAACACCTGTTCCAGTCAGGGGTTTTTCCTGCATAGGTAGAGTTCCATCTGTCGGAAAACAGCTGAGCAGACATCCGTCAAAGCTACCAGTGGCAAACCTGTCTCTAGACCTTGCCGGTTCAGAGAGCGTCACACGCACTGCACTCCGGCAGGGATAGGTTCTGCTCTGCTTGCAAGTCTGCAGCTCCTAGACAAGGGCAGAGGCGCCTTCCTGCACTGACGGCGGACTTTCCAGGTGCTCAGAAGCTCAGCACAACCAGATGAACTCTGATTCGTTTTGCACACCCTAGGCTTTTCTCTCTCCTGATGCAAGCTAGTGGCGTCCAGAAATCCTGCCATGCTAATATGACCAGCTTGAAATAGGTTAACCCTCACAGTGAATTAAAAAATGGAAGAAAGTAATTGCATGCATTGTCTGCCCTTTGAGTTTATCCCCCAGTCAACTCTACAATGTATGAATGTGAAGGCACAGCAAAGTTGCTTCTTTTTCTAGAAATGTGGTTCCAGTGCAAGCAAATGGCAAAAATACTCGCTTTTGTATTATTGGCATTTTGGGCAAAGAGGCAGAGTGTCCTACGTGCAGGTCTCACCCAAGGTTCAGAGGCTCTTGGAGCGCACCAAGCTGGGGACGATGGTTCTAGCAAATACTGCAAGCGATTAGGGTGATCTTACCAAGCGTTGACTTTCCTAGATCAAAACCACTTTCTGCGCGAGTTTCTGCTTGCAGGACCTGAGTTGTTGGCTACGAAGTGTGGACGTTCATTATTTCTGAGTTTTTCTTTGCTGTGCCTGATGCCACTTGAAACTCAACCAAGCTTCACACTTAGCTTGACAGACAGGAGTAAGGTGCCTTGGATTGGTAGAATTCTCTACCTTGCACAGACATTTTGCCTAGAAATGTGGCATATAATTAAACTACGGAATTCCCTGCCACAGGAAATGGTGATGGCCGCCAGTTTGGAAGGCTTTCAAAAGGGGACTGGACAGATTCGTGAGGGAGGAGGCGGTCTGTGGCTACTAGCCTGGCTGGCCATGGGCTACCTCCTTCACGGGAGGTGCCCTGCCTGCACATCCCAGTTGCTGAGGGGCTTGGGCAGGAGGAAGTCTTGCCTCCATCCTGCTGGAGGGATCCTGCAGGCAGCTGGGTTGCTTCTGTGTGAATAGAATGCTGGACCAGATGGGTTTTGGGTCTGATCCTGCGGGGCTTTCCTGATATGTTTATGTTCATTTAAAGCTTAATATTAATAAGAGACAAAGTTTATCTCTCAGGGTTTTGGAAAGCTGCAAACAAGTCCTTTGCTTGTAATAGTTGTATAAGCTGTGATATTTCCCCCCCCCACCCCCTGGAAAACATGTATCCCAGAAAAAATGTCATGCGCCAATGCATCTTTACAGCCTGTGCGCCCACCTGCCGTCCTCAGGGGGTCAACAGGGGATGCAGGTGTTGTGTGTAATGGCAGGCAGATCTGAGTCATAAAAAGGTGTGATATATCCCAGAGGGAGAGCAGCCAGGCAACTTGCTGTGAATATGGATTTTCTCGGGGGTTCGCGTGGGGACAACACGGAGCAGGGCTGTGGAGCCGGAGTTGCCACGTCAGAGTCGGAAGCAATTCTTGAGTTACTGGAGTCGGAGGTGGTAAAAACGTGCCACTCCGACTCCTGTAATATTTAAATTGTAATACAGATAATGAGTTAAAATTTCCTGTTTCACAGATCATAATTTGATTAACATAATTTTTCAAGGTATGTTTTCAGGATATTTTTAAATTTCACCCATTTGTGAAAGTGGTGCCCCATGACATAACAACTCACAATGGCAAAAGAGTGTCAACAAAGTTAGCTGTTTTTGCACACTTTACGATCACAACAGATGGGAACTTTTATGTGTGTCAGTGTGTTATAGAATATGATGATTGTGAAAAGGCAGTCGAAAAAAGGAGTAACTGGTGTGGTTCTGATGAAGATGCAGCTGCAACAGCATCGGATTTTAACAGAGACTTGCAGCATGATGTGGGTTGCATGCTTTCACTCAATATAGGAAATTAATAATTAGTATATTGATTTCCTAGTTGTTGTTGTTAGTTGCGAAGTATTGTCTGACCCATCGCGACCCCATGGACAACATTCCTCCAGGCCCTCCTGTCCTCCACCATCCCCCGGAGTCCACTCAAGCTCACACCAACCACCTCAGTGACTCCATCCAGCCACCGCATCCTCTGCCGTCCCCTTCTTCTTTTGCCATCTGTTGTTCCCAACATTAGGCTCTTCTCCAGGGAGTCCTTCCTTCTCATTAGGTGGCCAAAGTATTTGAGCTTCATCTTCACTATCTGGCCTTCTAAAGAACAATCAGGGTTGATCTCCTCTAGGACTGACCGGTTTGTTCACCTTGCGGTCCAAGGGACTCGCAGGAGTCTCCTCCAGCACCACAATTCAAAGGCCTCAATCCTTTTGCGCTCAGCCTTCCTTATGGTCCAGCTTTCACAGCCACACATTGCAACTGGGAAAACCATAGCCTTGACTATACGCACTTTTGTTGGCAGGGTGATGTCTCTGCTTTTTAGTATGCTGTCTAGATTTGCCATAGCTCTCCTCCCCAAGAGCAAGCGTCTTTTAATTTCTTGGCCGCCGTCCCCATCTATATTGACATATAAATTGAAGAATCGGGAGTCAAAGGTTTCATGGACTGACTCCACAGCCCTGGCACTGAAGGGCATGTGATTTTTCAGTGGCATTGATGGCCTTGGGCTGCGATTGTTTTGGCCTTCCCAGGTTGGGCTTGTGGAAGACTCCTTCCAGTTTTCTGTGAGAGGCTCCCACATTGAGGTGGCACAGATCCCTTAAATGCTGCAATCCAGCTTTGCAGGGCTCCATGGAGGTTTCTTGGGGTACACAGAAGGCTGCTCTGCTTTCAGCTTGTGACTTTAAAAACCAAGCCACTAGTGGGGCAAGAAAAAAATATGCAGGCAATAATCTACCTGTTTACCTGAGGCAAAAGCAATTTGTTCCCAGCTTCCAGTAATTTAGCCAAGGACCAGAACGATTGACAAGTACTTGTCTCTCTTTTCCTCTCTTATTTTATTTAAATAGATGCATTAACAAAATGCATGGAGAACTCATTAGCTTATCTCTGCCGTGTCCAATTATTATGTTGGCTCTTTAGTGGTGCCACCCACTTGTTGGGACTTCAGCTCCCAGAAACCCCTGCCAGCATGGCCAGTGGTCCGGAATTCTGGGAGCTGATGTTCAAAACAACTGGAGATCACCTTTCTGCCCATCTAGGATGCCTTTTCCATGCCCTGTGCCTGATTTCTGGCCGCACACCGGATGTCAGTCAGCAGTAGCCTGTGACAGATCCACCCCCCCCCTCACCTTGTGTCCCTCCTGTCCCCACTGACCCCACACCGCTGGGCCTCCAGTAGCACATGGCACCATGGGTCTTACCAACGCGACGTATCCTGTCCGGCATCCTGGCCAGTGCAGATGGGAATTGCCTTCCTTGCCTGTTCTCCCGGAACTCCCTCATCTGGGAAGGGTCCTGCTCAGCGGGATGCATCCGTGGCTGCAGAGCGGAGCACACCTGCGGGCTCCCACCTGTGCCCCTCAGAGTGAACAACCACTTCTGGTGGGTCATCGCTCCTTGCGCACGTCTCGGCTTCAGGATCTCCGACTCCACAGGATCTGCGAGAGACCTGGGCTGCCTGGGAACACAGTCATACACAGCTGCTTCGCCCGGCGAGGCCACGCTGAATGTCAGAAGCAGCTGTTTGTGGACTTCGGCCAGGCGTGTTTTGGCGTTCCTGGCGCGAAGGGCTGCTCCAGCCGTGCTCTGCGACTGCTCTCCTGCCTGCAGAGTCAGTGCTATTAATATCAGGTAATGAACATAATCTCTAGGTTAAGCCGTCCGCTTATGTGCGGAGGCTACTTTTGCGCTCTCCATCGAGTTCGCTCCTTTTTCCGCCTCCGCTCTTGCTGGTGTCACACCGGACTTTTTTGGGTGTCCTTGAGACTCCTGCCAGGCTCTCCCCAGCCCCAGTCTCCTTCATTATCAGAGGAAGAGCTCGGATCCCCACCACCACGATGGGCAGAGTGCACTCGGCCTGCTGCCTAGAGACCTGGCATGTTTTGAGACTGGGCTGAGGCCCCAGAGCCAAACCTCGGCACACGCACACAACCAGTAAACTTTCCCAGGGTCAAAGCACCGAGCGCTTTTCCAATCCCTGCTGCACCCCCCTCTGCAGCTAGTGGGAGATGAGCGGGTCCCCTGTGTACTCGGGGGTCAGGATCTCTGGATGCTGGACCCTTGGCGCTGAAGGCAGGTGAGTGGGGCAGCGGGCTTGGTTTTCCGCACTGGCTTCTGTGCACACCGAGTGACGCGGCTGAAGATTTTCAGAAGGCCAAAGCAAAAATCAGTCAGAGGAGGGGTGTGGTGCAGAGCGAAACCTAAGGCTGCTTAAAGCATAATTATGGGGAGGGGGCTCATATGCAAAGCACAGTGACGCTACCAGTGCCCTTCTTACACGGCAGATGTCGTCTCTCAGAAGTGGGCTGTTTGGCAGATATCGGGGAAACATGCAAGGGTTTAAATGGGGCAGTTTGGGGTCTCTGCCAAGCGTTCCCTGGATAAGGTGTTCACCGGGCTGGTCCTTTTGTGGATTGCTCCGTTGCCACACCTCGTCTGCAGTAGCTTGGGAGCAAAAAACATTTCGCATGGAGGAGCGCTCTTTCTTAATGCAACATACCTTCTTTTGGAGATTAGAGGCAAACCTAAGCCTTGTTCATTTACTTCCTAGTAAACCCTGTGTGCTAGTTAGGGCAGAATCATAGTAACTCTTCGTAAAGGTGGATTTTGGCCCCTATTTTGGTGTATTCTCTGAGCTGAAAGAATATTCTAAGAATTCCATTGCATGGAATAGTCTGCTTTCTTCTGTGCTCAATACCAGTTATAGATGTTATTCTGGATTTAATCAAGAACCTTTTGAAATTGCCTCCCTTTATGTGTGCGCTGTGCTTTCATTAAGCATCCTGGTGTATAAGATGGACAAATAATACATACTGTAAAGATTACTGTCCATCTTTTCTCTGAAACTTTCCACTTGTAGCTAATAGTTATTTTTTCCCACAATGTGTTGTTCAGGTTATGGGTGCAGGCCGGATTTGCACCCGGTGCCAGTGGCTCATGTGTTCGCTTTTGCTTTTGCTGCAGTAACTTCTCAACAAGCTTGTCTGTGTCTCCTGAATGCTGACTTTTCCCCTCCCACATTTCAGCGTTCGGGAAACAAGTTGTTCCGTAATCATTTTGGATAATGGACTAATTTGGGACTTAAGTGGAATAAACTGGTGGAAGGATTTGTAATATGATGTGTGTGTGGAGGAAGTAAATAAAGAGGCATTTTGTTTAGGAGTCGGGGTTGCCCTGTGAAATTGATATGTGGCAGGTTGAGGATAGAGAGAAGAAAGCACTTCTTTGCAAAAATGGGCCCTGGATATCTAAAATTTGCCACTTTTTAAAATGGATTAGCCAATTTCATGGAAGGAAGAGAGGTCTGCTGAACTCAATTCAGAGAAGCTCTCTTGGGGCTGCTTTTCAGCAGAGAGAGGAGCTGAAGGCAAGCGGGACATGGTCGAAATATCAAAAAGACCAGTCTATCTTAACTTCAAAGCTTTCGCCCCCTCAGGGAGGCATTTCACCCTTCCAGAAGGGGAAAAACATGGCAGAAAAGCCCAGAGCCCACTGAACTGGTGGCAGGGGAGCAGGTGCCGATGGAGCTGGTGAAGGAGACCTGGCTATCTGTGGGACCCAGGCTTCATTGTTCCCCTGCGTTAGTGGGGCTTTTATGCTCAGACAAGGCATACCCCTAAAGACACCACAGGGAAGGGTTGTTGCCTCCGGGAAGCTCGTAACTGGCGCATGCACTGGGTTTGGGGACAGATCCTAAATAAGGATCTGGGGACAGATCCTAAATAAGGCGATGGTTCGTCTGATCCAGCTGGAGTTGCCCTGTGCTCTTAAATATGAAAAGGGGTTCGTGAAAATAATGTACCATTTTTGGTAGGTAGTTCAAATGTCCAAAGCATTTGCCATGCAATTTCTCAGTAGCTTTGCCAAAGGGATCTGCCCCCTGTGGTGGGTGGTGGGGTTGGGAAGAGCTGGTGGTCTGAGGCCTCCCAGGAAATTCTTGGTTGGTATGAACTTTGAATGGTGGACTTCCTGACTCATTGGCTGTGCGGACAGCAAGACACATGGGCCCAGATGAACACAGAAGGCAGGCAGACAATGCCCATCAGCCCCAGATGGCGTGGTCACTGGTCAGGAATGGAATGCCTGCACTCAATGGGTATGGCCCATTGATTGATTGATTGATCGATTGTCCCACCTTTTTCCTTTCAAGGAATTCAGTGCAGCTTATATCATGCTCTTCCCCCTCTCAATCTTATCCTCACAACAACAACCCTGTGAGGTAGGTTGGGCTGAGAGTCTGTGACTGGCCCAAGGTCACCCACTGAGCTCCATGGCTGACTAGAACCCAGACTGCCTGGATCCCCATCCTGCACTCTTAACCATTACACCACGCTGGCTCTCAAGGAGACGCTCCTCTGAGTAGAATAGGTGGGATTGCTCCAGAGTAAAGCAGCTGGTCTCCCATTTGCAAATTAAGAAATTCTGCCCGATTTGCTTCGAGCAACTTCCCCGAGGTTACCTGCCCCATGCAGAGCTGATGGGCAGCAGTGCGGCATGTTTGATGCTGCAGATGTTGGTAGAGGATCAGCTGTGTTGTTGTTGTGATGTGCCACCAAGTTGCCTCCGACTTAGGGTGACCCCATGAGTGAAAGCCCCCAGAATGTCATGCCCTGGGCAGCCCCTGCTCCACTCTCGTAAAATCAGCACTGCAGCTTCCGTTATGGAGTCCCTCCATCTCATATTTTGCTCCTCCTCCTCTTCTTCTGGGTTGCAGTGAAGACAACGTTGTCATCATTACATTGCATTTATATTCCACCTGTTCTGCCTCTTGCAAGGCTGCTTACATAGGTCCACTTATTTTCACAACAACCACCCTGTGAGGTAGACACAATTTGTGTCTGAATGTGACTTAGACACACACCTCTGCTCAGCATAAAGCGCCTTCAAGCCATTCTCTGCTTGCTTGTTAGTCACCGAGTGGACAATTTTTTATACTTACTGCCAATATACAATTTTCAGGACAGTCTTATTTAATTTTAATTATTTAAAAAGTCCCTAGGCAGCTTACAAAATCATACAGTATATTTTTTAAAACAATGAAAGTTTTGCATTTAAAGCTTTTTAAAATTTAAACGCCTTCAAAAGTTTCAAAATGTAGATGAAAATTAAAATAAGGCATTGGCAGAATTATTGGAACAGCAGGAACAGTTCCACAATCCAAACTCCTTCTATAGTAAAAGCCCGTAATAACAACACCATGAATGTCAGACTTCGCCTTTTGATGAATTTAGCTCTCTCTCGGTTTTCTCAGGCCTTCATCTGCTCTGCATGTCTCCCTGGACTGCATTTTGGTAAAATACCTCTGTAGAGCGGCAAAGCTCCAGCCACTGAAATTCCTGCTCAGTCCTTGCCCCAGGTTATTTTAGAAGTATTATTGCCACTTTTGCAAATGTGTCTTTTCAGCCTTGAGGGCTAGAAACTTAAAACAACAACAACTGAAAACTCAGGATACTTCATCCTGTATGTGCCCAAGTTCATCACGTGATTATTGCTCTGTGATTCCAGGTGGCCGATGCAGCTTCAGAGCCCATGCCTGGATACTTTCCAGGTTGTGGGTAGATTTTTAAAGCCTTTGGGCAGGGATAACCATCACTATTCTAGGGCTCGAATGCTAATCGTTGCAGTGATGGATGAACGGCTGGGACAAAGGGAGCTCGCACAAATTACCTGTAAATATTGGCGCTGGCACTGAGCCCTGAGCCCGCGGTCCCCTTTGCATCCCCCTGGAGATCTGCATTTTGAGTGCAGTGGAAGCAACTTCGCCCATTCCTCCCCCCGATAGTGTTACCGCTTGTTTGTGTCAGGGCCCCCCAGGGAATTGTGTGTACTTGTTAACTCATCACTCTTGGGTGAACCTCACCAAATACGCTGCCCATATGGAGTCTCTTCTTCCTCCCAGGCAGGTTCTCGTTCTCTCTGTTCTCTCTCGGGGGAGCTGGGGGTGGGCGGGTGTGGATCCTTTTGCCGATGAATACGAGAGCCGAGCTGCTCTCCCCAGGAATGATTTGTGCTTACAGTATCCTGGAGGGTGGATGTTGCTGGGTGAGACACAGCGAGTCTCTGCCTCTAGCTCATGGAGATGTTTTGCAGCCAATGGAGCTCTGTGCAGGGCAGCCTTCCTAAATTCGGGACTGGGTGCCCCATAACCGCTCAGCCACCGCAGCTCGGATGGACCCCAAGGTAAGCTGGGCAGAGAAGGCTGTCACCTGGGACTCACGGAATAGGCTCCGGGATGCTCTTGCCAGGCTCAAGACAGACCTAAGGACTGATACCGTCTTCTGCAGGTGTGGAGAAGAGCCGGTTCTCCCACGCCCACATCTGTGTATGCCCATCTGCAGGTACGATGAGGACCAGGTGTTTCCCGCTCGAAGTGCGTTCGATGTCACTCGATCTTGGGCTAAAATTCTTTGATAGCCTTCATGATTTTATCTTTGGTATGATGGTGCTTCTGCAAAGGTGCTTTATATGCGGGCCCTTGTTTTCATTTTATGGCTTTATTAATTGCATCTGGGGTGCTTCTGAGATGCAGACAGAGGGAAAGAAGGGCCACAGGTGAGTCATCCAGCAGATGTGGAGGGCGCTGGCTGGAGGGAGGCCAGCCAGCTCAGGATCGGTGGCCTAGCTTGGCCTGCCCTGGTGGTGTTCATTCTCCTGGTGGGCTGTGTGGATGACACATGCTGGGAAAAGGTGCATGCAGCCGGCCAGTGATACCACAGGTGTAAGCTGAATTAAAAGCCATTGCTTTCCTTCCTAGGAACTCTGGAACTGCAGATCTGTGGGACAGTCTCGAGAAGCCCCACAGTCTAGAGGTTCTCTTGCTCTGTGTGTGACCCATCCCTTTTCCGGTTTTCTAGTCTTACCTGGGATACAGCTTTTGGACAAAAACAATAAACGGGCGGGAGGGGGAGGGGGTTGAAAAATCAAGCCCTGATTTTTTTTTTCCCCAGGTTGTGGAATAACAGAGCCTGGGCCAGTCTCTGTACTCTTGTGGAAGGGAGCTGCCCCTGACTTTGTTGAACTCTCTTGCTCCCCATGGGTACCCATAAATGCATGTTTACATCACTCCCATTGAAAGTTGTGGGACTTGGAAGGAGAGAAGCAACGCTGAGATCCATTAATTGGCTGTATCAGCCTCCTCCAACTTCCATCATTCCCAGGCAGCAGGACCATGGGGCGACTGGCATATCTGGACAGCAGCTGGCTGGGGAAGATGGGGTTAGGCTGATGGATTACATGCGCTTAGGGAATAGTTCTGTGCACACTTAGGCAGAGAAAAATAGCGCTTTTCTGTCTAAATGTGCAACGGAATGCATCCTAAATAGGGTCCCCAGGTGCTTTTGGTGGTGACAGATTATTTGGAAAATATATTTTTGATGCCACAGTTTCTAAAAGCTCGAGAAGGCAGGAGAGGCACCATCTTAAAAGAAGCACACTCCACTTCTCACCACTCTTTTAGGATGGCACCCTTCTGCAACAATAGAAACATAGAAACAGAGCGAGTCAGAAGGGACCTCCCGGGCCATCTAGTCTGACCCCCGGCTCCAGCCAGCTCCGCTCACGACATGCCTACCATGTGCATGTCCAGCTTATCCTTGAACACCCACACCAATGGGGCCTCAACGACCTCCCGTGGAAGCCCATTCCACACCCTCGGGGTCCTGACTGTTAGGAAGTGCTTCCTGGCACCCAAATGGAACCCTGGTTCCCTGAGCTTGGCTCCTTTGCAGGGGGAAGCCAGGAGCACAAACGGCAAAGGAAGGTGACAACCCTACTTAGGAGTGCTGGGTCATGCTCCAAAAATCAGCCTCACTCAACCTGATGCCTTCCAGGGGGTGACTCCCATCATCCCCAGGCAAGCTGCCTGAGGCTGATGGGGGTTGTAGTCCAGCACTTCTGTGGGGCTGAAGGTTTGATGTTTGCTGAATGATGATGAAGTTCTCCCCAAGTAGGGAATAGCACCTTGATCCTTCCTTGCGGGCAGTGAATGGCAACCAGGGATATGCCCACGTGCCCCCTTTTCTCTGGGACGGTTGCCTTTTGCAGGAGCCGTCTTAGCATTTTGTTCGTGTCAGTTTTCTGGATTTTTCTGGTGGCAAGAAATCAGCTCCTTACCCCAGGTTTATAACAGCAGTTTCTTAACTTGTCTGCAATGGTGCATCTTTCCTCCAAAGCTCGGGCATAAAAACATGGGTGCATGAGGTATAGAGAAAGCTTCTAGTATCTGATTTGGCTTGGATTTTAAATTGCTGCAGCTCAGGAGGAACCTTTGGTTTGTGATCTGCGAGTTGTCCTTCCATGCAAGCCCAGAACCGTTGGTTGTTCATGGCGTGTTCCGCCATGTTTCAGAGGCGGCAGCAAGCGCAGTTGAACAACCCAGCAGCTTGGCGTGGATGAAGGGAAACAGCCAACTTCAGTTTGTTCGCTCTTCTGCCAGATCAACCCTGGGTAGGGCAACAAACCATGGGTTAACCATGGGCTAGATAAACCACAGGCTTGTGCTATGTGCGGACCACCTCAAAGGGAATGAAGCACTTGGTCTGTCGTGGTTGCTGTCCATATCTGTTCGTTTGGTGGCCAGCGTGGCCTGCAGTGCCATCAGATGTCAGCCTGGCAAGAAAATGTCCAGGCCAGTTCCTGTTTCTGCCACAGTTGTGCCTCTCCAGCCAGTTTGGAAAGGTTAGTGGTGCAGCCCTCCCTTCCTGGCCTCATTTTACTGGTTCAAGTTTAGCTGGGCACATTTCCAGAGCGTGCGGTAAATACACCCTGTTTCCTACTGATGCTCATCTCCTTGCTATCGCCCTCCATTCTTCAGCTTGCCACCTTGGGGAGGGGCAGGAATAGGTCAAATGCAGAACTGGGACCACCAGCACCTTCCAAAAGGTGTCCAGTAGGAGAAGGCTCTTCTGGGACGTGCTGCTGATGGTTAAAATGAAGTTCTGAGTTTCCTAGATTAAAGAAAACCACTTTGCAAGATGGTTGCTGCTTGGTAACCTTTGCAGAACCTGAGCTGTTGGATGCAAACATTGGAAGTTTGCTTTTGCCTTGTTTCCCAACCATGAGGCACCTGGCCCTGACCTCCTTCGGTTGGTTAGTATTTCCCTTTTCTTTCTTTTTAAAACAAGTATATGTGGGTTAGAAAACCTGTTAGAGAGAATCCACTTTTTTTTTTTTTTTAAGGTGCTGTTCCTGTGCTATCAATAGCAGCCTGAAAGGTAGAAACCATACAGGTGAAGCTGCCTCCTCATAGGCATAAAATGGTAAGCAAAGCTTACCTATACAATTTCTACATTTCAGACTGCTGTTAAAGGCAGAGGTGCAGAGCCAGCAAAAGCAAACGAATAAATGCGGTGAGCCTAAAACAGGCCGTATTTAGGGCAATCCTCCATCCCTCTTCCCTCTCCCATCCCTTTTGCTGCAGCTTTCTTCTGGAAAGAAAAACCGTGTTTGTGGCCTGCAAGGGCTTGAAAGGGGACATGCTTTCCCTACAGACTCTGAACGGGGAATTTGTGCTTCTTACCTGTGAGCAAATGGGAAGTCCCTCTGTCTCGTTTCCTTCACAGGACATTTTAATCCTGCTGTCGGCTTGTTTTGCATGGTTGCTCTCTATAAATGCATCAGCGAAAGGCGATGCCATGTGGCCCAGAAATGGAAAACTGGAGGAGGGACAGCCTCGGAAAGATCAGCTATAAATAATTCGTCCTGTTCCATCCCTGGCTTGTTGAGCTGGTGCTGTTGTAGGCAGATTATCCTCCTGGCTCCAAGCCATGGAGTGGTACCGAGTTTCTGCCACGTGGTCGACAAAGAGGAAGTCTATCTCCTCTGTTCCCTAAACTGCCTTTGGGGAGCTAATAAGGGATGTGGCTTGGCTGAAATTTGCTGTGCTCTGGAGATGTCGAAATATCAGGTAGCCAGCTGGAGTGGTGCACAGCCAGAGGGAGGCGAAGCAAGCCGTGTCAGTCAGTTTGGTAGTCCTTTGCTGGGGCCAGCCTCACTTGGCACAAAATTAAGGTGTGAGTTTTCACGGTCTCCAAATTTCCGCGTCAGGCTGGATGGTACAGAAAGAAGGAGGGGTGTGTGGGGAGGGGGCAAAACAGACGAATGCATACCAGTCCTGGAGTTTTCTCTCTGCGGGGTGCTGTACGTTACCCACCCTGGCCATATGGATTCGCCACCAAACTGCATCTTGATCAAGAGACGTTCAAGACAAATTTGCAGGCTTTCAAGGAATGTGGCACGTGCAACGTCCCGGTTTCGGTTCCTGGAATCCTGGGAACTGCTTGGGTCGCTAGGTGTGCCACGGCTGTGAAAGAGGAAGGCCCCTCCCAGCGTTCTGGAACAGGGAGCAAAGAGACTTTCCAGGGAGAGCAGCAATCCTTCGCAGGATGGCCGTGTCGAGATTTTTGGATTTGCAGGAAACATGAATGTAGGCTTTTCGCTGAGCGGTTGGTTCTGTGTTTCTGCCTCTCTCCTGCGGCCTCAGGAAAGCCTCGGCCAGCGGAGAAACTCTCCTTGCACTGAGCAAAGCTGCTAAATCCTCGCGTGGGCATTGCAAGTGGGGCTTGGCAGGTTTCCCAGGCTAGCCTTCCTCGGCCAGCCTGCAGTGCTGCCCTCGACCCCTCGCAGCCAAATCCTCGCTCTTGCAGACAATGGATGCAGTAGGAGAACGCGTGCCTTGAGCAGGCCGCAGGTACGGGGGGTTCCCTTGAGTGCAGCTTTTCTCTGCCAATAAAGGCTCCACATATGCAGGGTGCTGCGCTTGGAAGCGGGATACTGGACAGCTGCCCCTTTCCTGACCTGCTGCTTGTGTGTGGGCAGCCCAGTTGAAAAGCATGTGGAGGGACATGCGTGACTTCTGTGGAATGAGACCCGGGCTTCTTCCAAGGAGCTGGGCGTGATGTGATCCTTCGTCACATCTGAGCCAAGCTCCACCTCGTGTGCTTACCGTGTGCTGAGTGACACAGACATGCCCGAAGGCCCAGTGCCCGCAGCCTTTCCAGTCTGAGTCCAGTTCTCTTAGCAGTGGCTGCCTTGAGCCTTACCACCTCACGTGTCCGTCCTTCTGAGCAGCGGGCCAAATCTCTCCCTCTCCATCTCTCAGCAACAGCAGCGCCGAATCCTTAGACAGGCTGCTGCCTACCGTGGGCGCCACGAGGTCACCGCGGAAACGGACCACCAGCCAGTGCAAGTCGGAGCCTCCCCTGCTCCGGACGAGTAAAAGGACGATCTACACTGCCGGCCGGCCCCCCTGGTACAACGAGCATGGCACGCAGTCCAAAGAGGCGTTCGTCATTGGTAAGGCACCTGGCGGGCTGGGGCGCCATTTTGGATGTCCGTCCATGGCCGGCACAGGTGCAGGAAGCAGCTTCTCCGCTGCAGGGCTGTGGAGCCCCTTTCCGCCCAAGGGCCACTTTGCATTTCAGAGCAGCGCTAGCCAGCTGACTTCCCGTGGTGGGCGGGGCCAGGCCAAAAGGGTGGGGCCAAAATACCAACCAGGGAGGGATAATTCCCATTCCCTGCTGAGGACCGCCTAGCACCAATCCTGCCATCTTTTCAGCACCAGATTAAGACCACCCTCTACTTCCAAGTACCGAATGGTATTTCACAACATCAGATGGGGGCATGTCTTTTTTAACATGTCTGGTATTTTTATTGCAACAGTTTTTTTGTTGTTTACATTGTTTGAAATGTTATATGTGAAAATGCGATGCGATATTTTATTATCCGCACGAGCGCTTTGTAATTTTGTGAGTGATTTGAACCCCTCAGAGAGCTTCAGCTATTGGGAAGTATAGATGTGAAATAAATTGGTATTATTGTTATTTCAAGCTTTTGGAATGCTGAGAAAAACTGCATGGAATTCAGAAAATCACCAAACGATCAGTGGTTGGGGGAGAGGTGGTGAGGATGTGACCATCCGAGGGACTGCCGAGGGCCAGGCAGGCTAGATTTAGTCCCCAGACCTGAGGATCCACACCTCCGCCATAGACTAAATAGTTGTCTTTTTGAGAGGCATATTTACTGCTTTGGGGGTGATGCTTAGTCAGAGAATCATAGAATAGTAGAGTTTGAAGGGGCCCTTCAGGCCCCCGGGTCCAACCCCTGCTGTTGCAGGACACCAGTTTACACCATAGAAACAGAGAGAGTCAGAAGGGGTCTCATGGGCCATCTAGTCTGACCCTGGCTCCACTCATGACATGCCTACCGTGTGCATGTCCAGCCTATCCTTGAACACTCTCACCGATGGGGCCTCGACCACCTCCTGTGGAAGCCCATTCCATACCCTCAGGGTCCTAACTGTCAGGAAATGCTTCCTGGCATCCAAATTGGACCTTGGCTCCTTGAGCTTGGCTCCACTGGAATGCGTCCTGCCCTCCTCCGCAGGGGAAAACAGGTCTCTACCCGCCTCCCGTTCATGTGTGAAAGAGGAACCAGTCCATCATGGTTCACACGAACTGGCAGCAGAGCGGTTGCACACAGATGTCAAAATCGCTTGGGTCGAATCCATTTCAGCCATTTTGGATGTGTGGCTATTTCTGGAACAGAATGGTTGTCTCTCAGCCTTATCCCACCTTACCAGCGTGCTGTCACGAGCCAGTCTCCTCCTCCTCCTCCAAGCCGATCAGGAAAAAAGGCTTCTGCGTAAAGTCAGAAGCGCAGTTGAAAGTTGCTCCCTTCCCAACCAGAGTTGGCACCACCTTCAAGGAGGATCTTGCTGCTCGTGGGCAGGTCACCTGGAACATTTGATGCATCTCTTAGCCTGACACCATATGATTGGACCAGTGGCATCAAGCCCTCCCCACCAATCTCAGCTTCCTCACGAGAATTTCCCGCAGAACTTGAAACTGCCCGATTCTCAGTGGCTTCGAGACCAGTGACCCTGGCTTTTCAGCAGTGAATTCCAACCCTGCCTCATTCTCCACGTCTGAATCCGAGGCTGGGTTGCTATTTTGAAGGCTGTGGTTAGAGGAGAAGTGGGCCCAATCCCTGGACTCTCTGCGCTTCCTGATGAGTGCACTGGGACACTTAGATCTCAGTCCTAAGTGTGCTTACTAGGGCGTCTTCACAACCTGGTGACCTTAGGATGTATTGGACTGCAGCTCCCACAATCCTCCAGGCAGCATCCCCATGGGGCATTACGGGAAATGTAGTCCAATGCATCCTGAAAACACCATGTAGCAAGAACCCTGTTGGAGAAAGTAGGATTTCCTTTCCAGCAGTCAAGTGCAGCTAATTGGCTTACATCCCTTTATCTTATTTGCTGCCTCAGTAATATCCTTTGTTTACCAAAGTACTCCAGACAATTCACAGTTGAAAAATACTAAAAATGATGCGCCAACGATGAAAGAAAAATTCACCGGGATTCTCTCTGTCTGCAAGCAGACTTCAGAGAATCGTTCCAGCTTGAGTGCGGCTGGGGTGGGACAAGCATCCCGAAGCGCTGATGGTCCCAGTGGATCGAGGTCAGAAAAGCTTGTCCAAGAATACGTACTCTTGCCCCAGTGCTCTTGTCTCCTGCCCTCATTCCCCCTGCCCCATCCCTCCGCAGGACTCGGGGGAGGAAGTGCTTCCGGAAAGACCACGGTGGCCAGAATGATCATCGAGGCCTTGGATGTGCCCTGGGTGGTGCTGCTTTCCATGGACTCGTTCTACAAGGTGAGACAAACATCGAAACACAGAAACAGAGCGAGTCAGAAGGGGGCTCCCGGGCCATCTAGTCTGACCCCCGGCACCAGCCGGCTCCACTCATGACATGCCCACCATGTGCATGTCCAGCCTGTCTTTGAACAAGCAGGGCGACGCACCGCTGCTCCTTCCGTTGTCGTCCGCTTGTATTTATTTATTTATTTATTTCCCGATTTATATCCTGCCTTTTTCCTACAAAGGGCTCGAGGCAGCTGACATCATTCTCCTCCTCCATCTTATCCCCACAACAACAACCCTGTGAGGTGGGTTGGGCTGAGAGTCTGTGACTGGCCCAGAGTCACCCAGTTGGCTCCATGGCCGAGCAGGGACTCGAACCCAGATCGCCTGAGTCCCAGTCCCAGGCTCTTAACCACTACACCACACTGGCACCCTCGTGCTTCAAGGCTGCTTACACAAGATTCACCTGAGGGAAGGATGTAAAAGGAGGCTCGGGGCACAGGGGTTGGAGTCCTGCTTGCTCGTATTAGAGCAGGACTGTGGACGTGAATGTTGCCTGGGATTTGGGGCGGTCACAAACGCTCAGCCTCGCCTACCTTGCAGGGTTGCTGTGTGGATGAAATGGAGAGGAAGAGACTCACACTCTTATCCCCACAACAACCACCACCACCCTGTGAGGTAGGTTGGGCTGAGAGTCTGTGGCTGGCCCAAAGTCACCCAGGTGGCTCCATGGCTGAGCGGGGACTCGAACCCAGGTCGTCCAAGTCCCAGTCCCAGGCTCTTCACCACGACACCACACTGGCTCACACTGGTTTTCTCAGTAAACAGCTTGGGATGGGGTGGGGTGGGGTGGGGAAGGGCATTTCGTGCCCTTCTCGCACGGATGGAGCTGAAGCATCAGAGTGCTCACAGGTCGAGCATCCCAGATCATCCGGGCCAGAAGAGGCTAGAGGCATTCATCCCACTGCCCAGAAGACGCCCCCATTCAATAGAGCCATTAAAAATTGGGTTGCGGCCCATGTTCCTGATTCATGCATTCTTTATGAACTTTTACATTCTGGCGCGTTTGCAAAAAAGCCATCAAGTCTGTCCGCAGCGATTTAAAACAGGAAAACCTCCCCCAAGTGGAGTGAGAACATTCAAAAGGGAGCAATCCTGCAGACTCCAGAGGGAGTCCAAAGGACTGGGAGATTTCGGATCCCCAGCGCTGGGCTCCGAAAAGAATGCCGGTCTCCGATCGGGAGTCCTGCGCTTGAGGTCTTTTCCTCGCAGCTGGCATGGAAAGAGCAGTGCCGGCTGCTTGTTCGAGGTCGGAAGAACAACCTCGGAGAAAGGGTGGTGAGGAAGGAGACCAGCACCACCACGACGCAGTGGATCCTTGCCTCCTCGTTACCTGGGCAGAACACCGGCCCACCTTCACAGCCGTGTTCTTTCCAGTCTGCAGAGGACGCCTTCCGTCTTCTGAACTTCGAGGGCCACGGACTTTGCCTTGGACTGCTTTCTAAGAACAACACACGAAACATTCTCAAAACCAATCTGTCCCTCTTTCCAAAGGCCAAAAGAACAGGCTCTTGCTGTAATTCCGTAGTTGTGGGGGAGCGTAAGAGAAAATTCAACTCAGACTAGGCTCACTGAAATAAATGAGACTTGGGTTAAAATATCACTGGATACAAGCCCATTAACGTCAGTCCGAGCTGCCTCAGCTTACCTTCCACGTCCCTAAATTAGGCTCCTGCAGTTTCAACATTAAATTCCAAACAATCCATTTGCATAGGAAGGCTTCTAGGGTATTTATTTGGGCCAGTTTAATGGGATTCAGTGTTTCAACACTGCATTCACCAAAGCTCCTTTCTGTCAGCAGGTTTAATTAGGGCTCCATCCCATTTCCTCCAAAGCTGTTTGCATCGCTGTCCTCAGGGCTTATTTTCCAAACCTGACACAATTAAATTAATTGAACAATAATGAACTCTGAGCTATTAGCCAATAATTGCTCTATCGCTACCGTCTTCTTTGTTCAGTCCTTCGGTACCTTATTATAAGTTTTATTTTCCAAGGCATGGCAACTCATTTTCCATCATTATTTTTACTCCAACTTCCGTGGCTTATTAGCACAGCA
Source organism: Varanus salvator macromaculatus (assembly GCA_023646645.1). Taxonomy (NCBI): domain Eukaryota; kingdom Metazoa; phylum Chordata; class Lepidosauria; order Squamata; family Varanidae; genus Varanus; species Varanus salvator. The sequence goes on along the minus strand of JAIXND010000771.1, from coordinate 4,736,624 downwards.
TGTGCTTTGCACGCAGGTGGTCCGGGGTTCAGTTCTCCAGCATTTGGAGTAAAAAGGAACGGTGGGAAAGATGCCATCCAAAATGACTAATGGGCCAATCTGACATGACATATATTTCCATGTGTCTCAGTCTGTCTGTTTCATATAAAATAGATATTTCAGTCATTTTTGTAATCCTCCTAGATCCAGGTGGGCAACTTCCAGCAGGCTCGATTATTTGGCCTACAACTCCCATGATCCTTCATCATCAGATAGGCTGCCAGGGCCTATGGGGATTGTATGCCAAAACATTTGGGCAGCCGCACAGCACCCATGGCTTTGTAGATGGATCCTCACTGTTGCCTGTAATCCTTTGAATCGGACCTGCAACTGGGCTGTTAGATCATGTTATCAAAAAACAGAGTTGGGATTTTTACCATTATCTCCTTCCCCCTCTCTCATCATTAACAAATTTATACCTGCCTCATTAAACTAAACAGCACTAAAGGGTCTACGGTGCCATCCATTAGTGAGCAACACTTGAATTGACGTTTGGCCCAATCAATGTCTGCTAAGTAATAAGAATAATAATTAAAATGGCCCTGGCAGGGTAACCCAAGTTGTCCCTCCCGCCCACTAAGTTGTCTCTAACAGAGGTCGGCCACAAGCCCAAGCTTCCAAGGCGGGGACGCCAGGTAGACCTGTCCCCAGGTGTCTAACCCTGGTTTGAGCAAAGGTTTGCTGCCACTGAATACTGGGATTTCTCAGCTGTTGTGCTTTGCATGCCCATGCTGTGTTTGTGTCCACACACACACACACACACTATATGGACTGTATCTCATCCTGCCGCACACATCTGCTGTCATTCTGCTAGTTTACCCCTTCCATATTTCCTTAATTTCCTGTAGGAATTTTACTAGACCAGAAATAGAGGGATGTGGTTACCTGTTGAGTCAATTTCATCTCTTTATCAGTCAATTTCATCCCTCCATATGATTACAGAAAGCCTCCTTTCTGATAGCTACCTGCATAAACTTCTTCACTTTCCCAGCCAGGGGTTGGTAGCCAACTGCCCGCATTTTCTTCTCTCCACCTTTCTCCTTGCCTAGGTCCTGACGAAGGAGCAGCAGCAGCAGGCGGCCAGCAACGATTACAACTTCGACCACCCCGATGCCTTCGATTTTGACCTGATCATCTCCACCCTGAAGAAACTCAAGCAGGGCAAAAGTGTCAAGATCCCCATTTACGACTTCACCACCCACAGCCGCAAGAAAGAATGGGTGAGCCCACTTCGGATGTGTGTTGAATCCAGGAGGGTTCTTTCCATCCTGCTGGGATCCAGAGGATGGTCCCTCCCCCATATAGTAACATGGAGTATCCCCAAGTATTTTGGGACTTTGAGAACTGTCACAACTAAAGACAGCCTGTCAGAGGATATGAAATGCATCCCACAGGGTGGGCAGCTTGTGCTCCTCTGTTTCTTTTGGCTTGCAGCAGGCATCATCTCTCGTCCTTGGCTATGCTGCCTAAGGCTGATGGGAGTTAGGGGCCAAAACATCCCCCAGCGTGCCCACCCTGGTGTATATACGTGTGTGAGAGAGTTTTGTGTGGTTTCTTAGTTCAGTATTTGGAGATAAAATGTTCTCATGGACAGTTGTCCCCATGCAAGTGGCAGCTACTGGTGGATTGTGCAGTGGTGCCCAGATCTCACTGTAAGCTCTTTGAAGAATTAAGGTGCAAATCTACATGTGTTTAGACAGAGAAATAACCTACAACAGGCTTCTTCCTGTCTTAGCACCTATAGCATTGCACCTGAAAATTCTTAGAAAAGAACATTAGACCAGCTTTCCCCAACCTGGCACTCCCTAGATATGCTTGGACTATGACTCCCATCATGCCTGCTCACTGGATGGTGGGAGTTACAAGCCCAACACAGCTGGAGGAGAGCAGGTTGGCAAGGGCTAGACTGGGCTCCTTATGAGTTCTTTTCTGTCTTCTCTCTGTAAGTCTTTTCACTGAATGGCTTTGTGAATGAACAAGGCCTGCTTTGAGCAAGCGGAGGTCCCTCTTCTGCTAGCCTTCTCCCTCTTTGCCTTTACATTGCCTCTCTTGCTTCCAGAAAACTCTCTATGGAGCCAACGTGATTATCTTCGAAGGCATCATGGCGTTTGCTGATAAAGAGCTCCTGAAGGTAAGGCCGGACTTCTAGCATCTTCGCAAGATCCTTTCATCCGTCCTTTCTGTAGGCATGCTTGTCAGCGTCAGAGCTCTGATGCACCGTTTTTAGAAGCTGCCTGGCCATTTGATTTCAGAAGAGAAGCCTTGCTAGGGGAGGGTTGTAGCGCACATGCTCTGCCAGTGGAAGGACCTGGGCTCAGACGACAGCATCTCGGGTTGAAATGAGCTGAGGCGGCATGACTGGGCTGGGGAAGAAACACCTTGAGATCCTGGCACGCTGCTGCTGATCAAAGTAAACACGGGGCTAGACGGACACACAGCCAAGCCCTGCCGCCCTTTAAAGACAGGCAGGTTTCTCGTTGAGTGAGCTTTGTTCTGCAGGCCAGATTGTGAGCGCGCACACCATGGCAGGACAACAGGCTGCACAGTGCCCTGTTTTCTCGGCCAAGCACGGGCCTGCAGACCCCCAGCGCTGCCATCCAAGTATCAGCATCACCTGTAGCCATGTCCAAATCTCCTTTCCGCACGGTTGCTTCCTGAGTTTTCCTTTTCTTTGTGTGCTCCTTCTTGATAGCTTTCCCCTCCGATCTTTCTGTCACAGCGGTATTCCCCCAGTGGCCTGGTCCAGCCCCGGCCTCCTCCATTTAGATTCGAGGATAATAATAAAACTTTTTGAGGATTTATTTATTTCTGTACCACCCCATAGCCAAAGCTCCCTGGAAAAGACTAAAGCAGTGGTGTGAAAGGTAACACACAGCTGACTGAATGCAATGATGAAGGATGGATGCAGATAATAAACTTTAAATAAACTGGCCAAGATAAGCTTCCATGCATCCCTCCATCTCAGGGCTTCCTGATAGCATGGATGTTGCTTGGACTAGGTGTAGCTCTTTTTTCATGCTCAAAGCCAAAACACAAGCTAGTAAGCGTTGGCTTCCTTTCCCCCTCTCTTTCCGAGGCTGTCAACGTGCCACAAATTTGCCCCCTTCCTGGGAAACAAGAGCAAGTGAAGCTGCTTCAGCGAAGCAAACCTCTTCCTTACAGTGTACGCAGCATCCACACAGATTTCAAGCAGGCCTGCGCCTACTTAGCGTCTGAGATTTGCGTGGGAATACTACAGCTCTCATCAGCCACAGCCTACACGGTTGGGGATTATAAGAATCACTGCATTCCCTGCCTCTTCTGCTTAAAATCATAGGAGAAGCATGAGATGGGCCTGCATTTGGCTTGGAAAGGGGTCCTGAGCCGAGCAGGCCAGCCTAAACTGAGGTGGCACTGCCCTCTTGTGGCCAGTGGAGGAATTCTCAGAGGAAGAGGCTCTGCAAAGTGGGATTGTTATTCTGGTCTCAGAGACAAAGTTTATTTATTTATTTATTAACATATTTGTATGCCGCCCCTTGCACACAAGCCTCGGGGCGGCTCACAACATGACAACTAAAATCAATACACAATTTAAAAGTAATGAATCTTGGAGGCTTTTGAGCTTCCTGCTCCAAGGTCCCAACCCAGCAGCTGTATGCCAAGCTCCATGGTTGCACCTGAGCTGCTGAGCTTCCAAGTTTCCTCCGTTGATGTTCTTCCTTCTTGTTGAATATGCCACCTACAAAACCTGATGCTCGCAGCTTCCACTTGGAAAATGCAGGAGCCTGGATGGGATTTAGTAGTTTCTGACATTTTAACCAGCTTGCTAGTGAGGCGTATCTCTCACTGAGGTGGTCAACCTGTCTTTGGGCATTGCCACTTCAAATTGCGAAGCGAGGCAAATATTATTTGGCATTTCCTCTATGCAGAATATCCCTGCCCTTAGAAAAAATAGCCAGACCTTGCATTTCACAGACTAGCCTCTCAGGAAGAGACATCTGGATTAAAAGCATTGGTGGGAAGGACCAAACTTTGGGTTGGCCCCTCGTGTGCAAACTAGTCCCTCTGCTTGCTGGCACCTGGCAGGATCGCTCTTGTCTTTTCATAGTTCCATATTGTTTCCCTTCCAGCTTCTAGACATGAAGATATTTGTCGACACAGACTCCGACATCCGGTTGGTCCGGCGCCTGCGCAGGGACATCAGCGAGCGCGGCAGGGACATCGATGGAGTTATAAAGCAGTACAACAAATTTGTCAAGCCAGCCTTTGACCAGTACATTCAGCCCACCATGCGGCTGGCTGATATCGTCGTCCCTCGAGGTAGGAATCCCACCTGGGCTGACGGGCGATTCGGGTTAGAGGCGGAGTGTGAAACTCCCTGAAGTTCCGGTGTGATATAGTGGTTAAGAGCGCAGGGTTGGGACTCAGGAAATCTGGGTTCAAGTCCCCACTCAGCCATGGCGCCAACTGGGTGACTTTGGGCCAGTCACAGACTCTCAGCCCAGCCTACCTTGCAGGATTGTTGTTTTGGGGATAAGATCAAGAGCGGCAGAATGATATTAGCTGCTTTAAGTTCTTTAAAAAAGAAAATGGCAGGATATAAACCAAATACATAAATGCTTTCAAAGCTTGGTTTGGCTTGCTCCTGTCTCATTTGCAGCTTGTGTTTTGGTTCTTTCAAAAAAAAAACTGTGCATTGTTCAAATGTGCTCACACGGTTTAGCCCCCATGGGCTAAACCGTCACAAGCTTTCAAAATTGTGCATTTCTTACTGTGTGCGCTTTTAAAACTGCATTTTTGCCACTAGTGTGGGAATCTGCTGATATTGCCAGCGTCCACAGTCAGGGCGGGGGAGAGTGTATCCCCCAGTTCCCTGCCTGCGCTGACGGACTGTGCTGGCGCCCGCTAGTGGCTGCTTGTGATCATTGCTAGTCTCTAGTTGGCATACCCTTTCCCTTTCTCTGTTCGGCTTTAGGCAGTGGGAACACCATAGCCATTGACCTAATCGTCCAGCACGTGCACAGCCAGCTGGAAGAGGTAAGGGCTGTTTTCGTGGGTGGCGTGACCTGTGCACTGGGGGGCTCCAGTGGGGCACGACCTGCGGCAAAGGATTCCCAGGTTTCGTGACCTGGGGCTGAGTGAATGACTCGGGAAAACTTCACGGTGGGCTGAGACACTGGCTGGCCTCCTTCACGAATGGGTCGGCCTTGTTCCAAAGCTCCAGAACAAGTTCCAGCCAAGTCCCAGGGGCTCAATTGACGCGTCTCGGTTGGCCTCGGAGAAGGAGCAAGTCTTCCTTGTTCTTGAGTTCATTGTTCCTGCAGGCAGGAGTGCAAAAGCTGCCTCAGAAGCCAAGCTGCTCAGCAGCAAGGCAATGGATTGCTTTCTCATAGAAGAGTAGAGTGGGCAGAAGGCCGTCGGGTTCAGCCCCCTGCTCTGTGCAAGACAGGGTGTTAATCCATCCCTCTCAGATGGCTCTCTGGTTGTATCCTGAGTGCCTCCAGGGTGGGCGAGCCCACAACCTGCCCAGGTCGCCGGTCCCATTGTTGTACTGCTCTGACAGCCAGGAAGTTCTTGATGTTCAGCCGGAACCTGGCTTCCTGTGACTTAAGCCCATTATTCTCTGTCCTACACTCTGGGATGATTGAGAAGAGATCCCGTCCTGCCTCTTTGTGCCAGCCTTTCAAGTACTTGTAGGATGCTCTCCTGCCTCCCCTTTGTCTTCTTGAGGCTAAACATGCCCAGTTCTTTCCCTCTCTCCTCACAGGGCTTTGTTTCCAGTCCCCGGTTCATCCTTGTTGCCCCCCTCTGGGCCCTTTCCAGCTTGTCTGCATCTTTCTTAAGCTGCAGTGCCCAGAACTGGACGCAGGACTCCAAGTGAAGCCAAACCAGGGCCGAGTAAAGGGAGCTAATACTTCATGGGAGTTGGAAGTGATACTTCTGTTCATGCAGCCCAAAATAGCCTTTGCCCTCTGTGCAGCCACATCATGTGGCTGACTCATATTCAGCTTGCGATCAACAATTCCAAGGTCCTTCTCACTTGCAGTATTGTATTTGGTTTCCTTTTCCTAGGTCAGGACTTGGCATTTGTCCCTGTTGAATTTTGTATTCTCCTTTTCCAGCCCAGCACTCCAACCTATCCAGATCTCCCCGGGCCTTCTGTCTGCCTTCAAGGCTATTAGCCATCCCACCCAGTTCTGTGCCATCTGCAGATCTGAAAATCGTTGCCTGCACTTCCTCATCCAAGTCATTAATGAAAATGTTGACGGCACTGGGCCCAGGACTGAACCCTGCGGTACCCCACTTGTCGCCTCTCCCCATTTTGGGAAGGAGGCACTGATGAGATTCTTTGAGTCCGATTCTGTAGCCAACTGTGGATCCACCTGATCGGTGTCCCACCTTGTCCACTAATCAGGAAATCATGGAGCTCTTTGTCAGAAGCTTTGCTGAAGTCGAGATAGATTATATTCACAGTGTTCCCACAGTCCATCAGGGAGGTTCCCCAGTCAAAAGTTGAAGCCAGATTAGTCTGGTAGGGTTTGTTCTTGAGAAATCCATGTTGGCTTCTAGTAATCGCTGCATGACTTGGATGGTGCTCGCAGACGAACTGCTTTGTAGTCTGCTCCTGAATTTTCGCCGGGATTGGTGTCAGACCGTTCCCAAATTCTTTTTTTTCCCCCTTTCTTGAAGACAGGGCCAACACTCCAGTCATCTGGCACTTCTCCACCCTCCATGATTTTTCAGAGAGAATATTCAGCGGTTCTGAGAGTTCTTCTGCCAGCTCCTTTATGACTCTGGGATGGAGCTCATACGACCCTGGAGATTTGAACTCGTGCAACCCAATTAGATGATCCTTGACCATTTGCCTGCCAAGCCTGAGCTGCCATCCTGCTCCTTCAGTTTGTACTCCCCCCTTTTCAGGAAGGTCATAGATATCTGGGGAGAAGACTGAGCCAGAGTGGGAATGGAGCACTTCTGCCATCTGTTAGCATTTTGCCACCCACACTGAGTAGTTGGGCCCCATTTCTTTTCTCTGTATTTCGCGCTGGATATATCTGAAGGTGCTGCTGGCTGCTTTTAACATCCCTCACTAGTCTCAGTTCATTCCTAGCTTTAGCCTTCCCTGCAATTCCATGCTACCTGCCTGCAGTCCTTCTTTATGGCCTGGGCTTCCTATGCATGTCCTTTTTGTTTTCAAATCGTCTCCAAGAATTTTGTGAAGCCAGCTGGGCGTCTTCTGTTGTTTTCTACCCCTTTTCCTTGTTGGAATTCCTTGTAATTGTGCCTTTAGAATTTCCCTTTTTTTAATACCCACATTTCTTGGACGCCTTTTCCCATTAGAGTCGCTTGCCATGAGACTTTACTTATCGTTCTGGGTTTATTACATTGGCTTTCTTGAAACCCAGGGTACGTGTTTGGCTTCATCTGGCTTTTGCTTCCTTTAGAATTAACAATTTGAGCACGCCATGGTCACTTTCCCCCTGAGTCCCTGTAGCTGCCACCGTGTCCACAGAGTCTCCCATGTCCGTCGGCATCAGATCAAGGGCAGCCGCTCCTCTTGTTCCTTCCTCTGCTTTCGGTTGGCGGAAGCTTCCAGCAGCATCTCTTGGAGGGGCCATGCTTGGCAGAGTTTCTCTCCCTACAGTTACGTTCCATGCCTACGTCTCCTCCCGCAAGCTGCTGGATTTGGGGTGGGGTCCCACAGGACCTGCCTGTCCTCTTTTTCTCTGGCTCCCCCTCCCTCCCCAGGGATGACGCTGAGCCCAACGTCCCTGCCGAGCAAAGTGAGGGAAGGGCAACTCCTATGTGCTTCCAGCAGCCCCTTCCTTTGAGGACTGAGAGCAGGTTGTGGAGAAGAGGGAGGGAGACACCCCCCCCCCATATTAGAACTCAGTGGGGTCATTCCATGAAGGTGAGTGTCGGGGGGACGAGGAAAGGAAGGGCTTGACCCAGCAAATAGTTAAACTGTGGAATTCACAACCGCAGGATAGAGTGAAGGCCTCCAAGCTGGGTGGATTTAAAAGGGGACTGCACACATATTTGGGGGAAAAGCTGTCCACTGTGGGGAGTAATCTGTTGTCCTCCAGGTGCTGGGGAACATGAGTAGGAGGGTGCAGTTGTGCTCACACCCCACATGTGGCCCTCCCTCTTGGGGCATGTGGTCGGCCACCGTGGGAGCCCCTCATGTCCTTGCACACGCTGCCCACATGGGCATGCGTGCAAGGCACCCCTCGCACCACCCCGTGCGCTCTCTCACACATGCATGCGCATGCATGCTCACGCTTCTGGGGCGAGAGCAGGCCCACCTGTCTGGGGACCGTCCATGCACATGGGAGTGTGGCTCACACCTGCCAGGACACAGGACACTGCGTGTCGCTCGCGTGCGCTGGAACGCTGATGCCAAGGGGCGGTGCAGGGCCAAGTAGAAGACCTCTGGGTCGGAACACTTCCAGCCCAGCCACCGACAGAGTGTCAGCTGCAGGCCAGTATAGAAATGGAATAAACTGTAATAATGGCCGGGGCTGGTATTTATCTATTTATCTATTTAACACTTTTATATGCCGTCCTTTACGTATGCCATCTCAGGATGGCATACAATCATTAAAATCAGAATACAGGGAAACAATCAATACCAATATAAGAAACAATATATAACCAATAAAATAAATTGCATCAAAAGTGATTTTTAAAATAACAGCATGCATAAGCCTTTTTACCTGGAGGAGCACCGCTTCCCCCCAAAATCTGATGGGACAGTCCGGCAGTCCAACACTAACTCCACCTGGATGGTCTGCTCCTATCTGAGTCCAACTTACTGGGTTTGTACCTCTCCGTCCCGGGACTGCAGGTGGCACAGTGGTTTAAACCACTGTGCTGCTGGACTGGTTGATCGAAAGGTCGCCAGTTCGAATCTGCACACAGGGTGAGCTCCCGTGCTCTGTCCCAGCTCCTGCCAGCCTTGCAGTTCGAAAGCATGCAAATGCAAGTAGATGAAAAGGTGCCACTTCGGTGGGCAGGTAACAGCGTTCCGTGCACTTCGGTGTTTAGTCATGCCGGCCACATGACCACGGAGACTGTCTGCGGACAAATGCTGGCTCCCTCGGCTAGGAAACAGAGATGAGCACCGCCCCCTAGAGTCAGGCATGCCTGGACTTCACATCAAGGGGAAACCTTCACCTTTACCCCTCCGTCCCACCCACTCAAGAACCTCCAGGCAAAATATATGGTTCTGCCCCCGTTCTAGCTTATCTTCACAACAACCCTGTGAATTAGGCTAAACCAGAGCCTCCCAGTGAGACCCACGGCTCACCAGCCTTCCAGTCTCCCCGCAGCTCTTGGATCCAGTCTTCTCCAACTCGGTGCCCTGCAGATACTTTGCACTGCCATTCCCAGCATCCCCAGTCATGAGCCACCTTGATGGGAGCTAACATGCAAAACCTCCGGAGGGTATCGATTGAGGGAGGCTGCTCTAACCACTAGGCTGACTGACCAGATTGCCACCACATGTCACTGTGGATGCTCTGTGCTTGTGGCAGGCCATTTGTCTGGGGCCTTTCCCAGGCACAGAACCGCTTCACAAGCTACCCAAAACGAGGACCCGGGTGACTGGTTTGCAGATCAGCAGCCAGCGCTTGCAAGCTAGGACTAAATTGGACCGCTGTGCATAGGGAGGGGAAGCCTGAACTTTCCCATCCAGCAACACACACCCCTCCCGGCAAATAATTCACCCTGCCTTGCAGGGACTGAAAAAGGAAGGATGGAGGATTTCCCCTTCTTTCTTTCGAGGTCCCTGTGGCAGGCGCAGTGTGGATCCAGCCCAAGGCTGGACCAGGGCAGCTGGTGGAGCAAGCAGCTGCTAGGGGAGCAATGTTCCAGAAATGCTAGTCCTGTTGGAGGAATGAGTTGCTCCAGCTCCAACCCGGCCAGCCCCTTCGCCTTGCTCCATCCACCTGGGAAGCCAAAGGAAGGAGCACCCAGTGAGGAAGCTACGTGGGAAAGGGACACTGTGCCTCTCGGCCCTCCAAGGCGCGAAGTCACATGTGCAAAGAATGTGAAGTCTTTGCTGTCCGCATTGCGAGGGCTCGCGAAGGCCCCGGGAGACCGCCAGCAGCGCCGTGCAGTCCCCAGAACTTCCATGCACCCCCGTTGCAAGTTCACGTCTGGTTGTTGATTGGGAGGATTTTGTGGGGCTTCAGGGTTTTTGTTCTGTTTTTTTCCCTCCTGGGGTTGCATTTGTTTGCTTGCTTGCTTGTTGTTTTGATTTTTTGTAAATTGGCCCGTCCTGCGCCTTGCACAGCTCTGGTAAGTCAGTTGACTGCGTGGGTGGAGTGCAGTGACGTGGCTCGCTCCTGGCCACAACGTTCGGCTGAGGCCATCCCTTTGACGGAGCACTTAAAAACCCTCTGATCCACTGAGAAAGGTGCCCCCAGCGACTGGGCTGCGGGGGCGGGCGGAGTGATAGGCTGATGTTTAACGAAGGCGCGAGCAGAACCAGGAGTGGCCGCATGCCCTTCGGACAGGCGTCGGCTTGCCCGTCCCTTATGCACAGGGGGGAGCAGTTCTCCATCCCATCATTCCTGTGCGTTTCTGCTGCAGCCTCTCCCAGCCTTGTGCTTTCTTGCTGGCTTGGACTACTATTCCCATCATCTCCCTGCCAGTCACACAGATGCTGGGGGTTGTAGTCCAACACAGTTGGGGGATACCATGGTGCAGAGGGCTGTGCTTAAGCATGAGGACTGGATGCTTTTCTTCTCTGTTTGTGCAGATTTAGTTGACTGATGAACTGAACGATCGACTGGAATTCACACGGGTTTTTGTCTGAATATATCCAGTTACCACCTAGGGGTGCCCAGCAAGCAAAAGCCAAATGGGACTAAGGTTTCACACTTCATGCCTTTCATCAGCCTCCCCCAGACCTGTTGGGCTACAACTCCCGTCATCCACAGCCACTCTGCGTGCTGAGCGGGGGATGATGAGAGCCACAGTCCAACAACGTCTGCAGGGCACCCGCCTGGGGAAAACCCTTTTCCCCCGAGTAGGTATGGATTCTAGGCTGCTGCTGAAACGGCTCATTTCCTTTTGGCAACAGATGCGTCGTTTTTATTTCTCACCGTCCCCTTTTTAAAACTCCTGAGCTCGTGCAGCACAACCTCGCAAGAGAGAGGAGGTAGTTTATGGGCTGATCCCTGGATTCCACTTTGCCCCTCTGTGGAATTGCACACAATTGGAAAAATAACTGTGGGGCGTGTCATGTGTAGCAAGCGGGGACTTTGAGAGGCTCAAATCCGTTGGCGCAAGCCTTCAAAGAAATAGAGAAAGCTGCTGGCGTAAACTTCCAGTTCCTTTGCCTGGCCACGTGAGCATCCTAGTCAGGCCTTGTAGCCCAATATTGCCGACTCTGACTGGCAGCAATAGGTCTTAGGTAGAGTTTTTCACAGCTGTCCCAGGAACTGCCTGGGACAAGACCTGGCTATTCAGCATGCTAAGCCAGGCTCTGCCGTGAGCCCAGGTCCTTCTGTATCAGAAGCCCGAGACGCAGGGTGATCAGGAATATCATTCAGGCTACGGATTGCCAGATCCGTCAGTTTTGTCTTCTCCCACATCGGTTTGTTTGCTTGCTTGCTTGCTTCTTTGTTTTAATCTCAAGTTCCTTCCGCCCAAACGTGACAAAAATTGCAGATCTTGTAATCCTTATGAAACATGAGATAAATCTCACCCTTCTGCCCCGGTCAGTTTTAATAGGCACAGCTATTCCCACTCACCTACAGTCAGTTATTAGCACTTAGGACCAGTAGGAAAAAAGGGTGACTGTACCACATACATGGCTGGCTGCACAGTGATTCAAGGGCTGGCTGTTGGAGCCCTGAACCCGCATGGTCAGATCCGTCGGTTTTGGTTTCCCTGGCATTTGGGTTTCTTCGATCTCAAGTTATCTCCTTCTCAGATATGAAGAAATCTTTGCATTTTGGAAAATACTTACCAAACTGAACGGAAACTAAATTATTATCCATCCCTAACTGAGTGGATGTTATTCAAGAGGAGCTGTGGGAATGTTCAAGACACCTTGGGATCACAGGCAGAGAGTGGATTTAACTTCGTTGCTTCCTGTGCCTCTCCTTCCCCCCCCCCCAAAAAAAAGGGGGCCACTAAGGCAAATAAGGGACTGCAGGTGGCGCAGTGGTTTAAACCGCTGTGCTGCTGGGCTGGTTGATCGAAAGGTCACCGGTTCGAATCTGCACATGGGGTGAGCTCCCGTGCGCCGTCCCAGCTCCTGCCGACCTTGCAGTTCGAAAGCCTGCAAGTGCAGGTAGATGAAAAGGTGCCACTTTGGTGGGCAGGGAACAGCGTTTTGTGCACTTCGGTGTTTAGTCATGCCGGCCGCATGACCACGGAGACTGTCTGCGGACAAACGCTGGCTCCCTCGGCCAGGAAACAGGGATGAGCACCGCCCCCTAGAGTCAGGCATGACTGGACTTCAGGTCAAGGGGAAACCTTTACCTTTGCCTTTTAAGGCAAATAACAACATCACGGGAAAAGAATGATGGTGGTCCAACTCAGGTCTTCTTCTCTACATGCCTAGAGACCCTAGCCTGAAGTGCCTGATCCCGCCTAATCTTGGAAGCTGAGCAGGGCCAGGCCTGGTTAGAAGTGGGATGGGTGACTTGAGTGTATGATTCTGTGAGTATTGCTACAAACTACCCAGAGAGCTTTGGCTATGGGCAGTATAAAAATATGATGATGATGATGATGATGATGATGAGTGAAACTGGCAGGAATGCCATCTGGATACTGTGCAGCTCTGTCACGATTAAGACCAAATTCCAAACTTGAGCAAAAGACACATGTGCATGCCATGGTACAAGGGAAAAGCCCATCACACCTGTCGGACTTTGGAAGAGCTGTTCACCTGGCCATGACTACCTTAGAAGCTCACTTCTGGTCCTGAGAGCTGCCAGGAGCAAAGCTGAGAGTCCGGCTTCTGTAGAAAAATGATTCCTGAGATGCTAAGTGCTTCAAGTGCTGTGAATTTGGGAAATCCATGTCTGTTTTCCTTCTTTGTTTTTATCTCCCCTTTTGTCTTTTAATGCCCTGCTGGCGTTCCCACTATTTTAACACTGGTTGCACGATGTTCTTTGTGTTGTTGCTGCAGCGTGAGCTCAGCGTCAGGTAAGGGGTTCTCACGCCATCTCTCTCCTTGCTCCTCTCTCTCAGTATTTGCTCTGCAAGACCCAAGGCATTTTTAACGACAGGGGCTGCTAAACCAACTCCGTGCTGTTTGATTTCTCAACGAATGAAGGCTGAAATTCTTAGCGTGTCAAATTTTCTATCCAGTGTTTTGCACTGACGCAGTGCAAGATGCGAGGTTTGCCTATCTTATGGCAATGGGAAAAGCTGAAATATGTATGGGGGCAGGATGACCAGCGCTTCCTTTCGACTCGCCTTTTAGACTCCAGTCAGTGCTGAACTGCCTCAGAACACAGTGGGATGTTTTGTGGAAACACGTACAGAATTGCGACGTCCCATGCCTGATGCACCCTTTCCGTGCTTTATCAATTCATAATTTTGGGCCCTCTTTTTTCGCCTTTGTCAGTGCACACAATAAGCTGAGAGGCAGGGAAATGTTTTTGAGTCCTGGGCAAAGAATTTTAAATTTTGAAATGACGGTCACTCCAGAGATCGGATGAAACGGTGTCTCTCCATCCAAGGGAAACTCAGGCTTAACATTACAAGAGAGACACGGTTAGGGTGGCCCTGTGTCCTTTTCCCTGCTCTCTTTGAAGGTGTCCTCTGCATGAAGGACTGCCCTGCCCTATTCTTGTTCGAAGATAAAAGCACAAAAGAGCTGTTTGCCATCAGGACACCTTCCATGCTGTGCCGAGAAAAGCTTTATTCCCGTTTAAAGTATAACAGCATGAATTATCACCCGCAAATCTGCATTACCTTTTCTCCATTTCCCTGTTGGTGCATGCCCTCTTTTGTGATGATACCTACATGGCCACCCTAAAGACAGTATTCCCAACCTCATTTTTCTTCTCGTGAGACCAGGGAGGAGGGGACATTGGCAGGGATCTATTGGCTCGCAGAGAATAGATTAATAGATCTCCCCGTCTAGTTTTTCCCTTGAAAATCCCACAAGCCAGTATTACTTATCCCATGCCACCATAGCCAGATTTCAAAACCAGAAGTTTAATTTCCAGACTGGGATGAGAGGGAAGGACACTTTTTCTGAAGATGGGGAGATCTGGACGGTGGCTCGACAGCCCTTCTGCCTCCCACAGATTGGGTCCACCTGTCAGCCTAATGTCTAGTTCTCTATTAACTTAATGGGTCTGGGAAGCTTCCAGTCCTGTTTGATGAATAGTGTGGGGCTTGAAAACTTTTAAGCAGTTGGAACTGGCTGGATAATAGAGGCTACTTTTTCGCCTTTCCTTCCCCCACCCTTGTATATCTGGCAAAGCTTGTCTAAAAAGTGGAGGAAGTCGAGTTCTAGAAATAGATCCAGGTAGAACGGGCACGCCTTCCCCCGTTCTCCGGGCCTTGATCACATCAATGCGCTTGCTAGCACCGTCTCCACATAATAGACCTTGTGCAAAATGTCAGGCCGTAACGATGCAGCCTCCGTCCCCGTTTGAAATGCCTTGCCTGGTGTTTGCCACTTTTTGCCTCTCCGTGTCTTTTATTTTTTTGCTCCACTTCGCTCTCTTTCGTCTGCTTCCTGTTTGATTTGCAAACGCAATGAAAGGAGACGATGACATTTGGCCGTTGAGTTTCTGAGACGGTCACCCTCGTTCTTTCTGGTCTTTTCTGAAGCGTTTGTTCTTGTGCAGAAAGGCTGAGGAGGAGGGGCAGCCAAATTGGTTTCCAAATGCAAGGCTTAAAAAAAAGAAAGAGGAAAGGAAAGAAGGAAAAAAAAGCACGCAGAAACCACTCAAAGCTGCTTATCAGAATTTTCCGCTACCGGTCAAAGACAGTGAAATGTGGGCTGACAGGAAGCTTAGAGACCTGTCTTCGACGCCGGGGCAAAAGAGAAGAAAGGCAAAAATCTATTTGGCCACAACGATGACAAATGACTTTATTTAGACTGAATTAGATGCATTTCTAGCACACACAAGAATATCTAGGGTTCGGGGCAGTTTGTGCGGATATGCACGGGGGTTTCAGTTTTAAATATGTTGTTACTGTTCCGGGCTCTGATTGGCACGAAGAATACGGTGCCGCTTCTCCCATCCCTACAGATCCGTGATGGGGAAGGCCATGGCAGTCTATATGCCCAGAGACCCCGGAGAGGTCAGGGTCTCGTTGGAGGACATGGAGTCGTCCTTCACAGTTTGCTTCTCTCCAGGGCAAACTTCCTTTGCTAATTTGAGTGCTTCTCGTTCTCCTCCCTTGTGTTTCATTCTCTCCGCCCCACCCCGGTCATCTCCCGTGTATGGGTGTTTGTGTTCGTTTCCTCCCTGACGGATCCCTGAACAACTCTGCCCGCCCGGCACACAGAGGAAGCTACGCTGGGATATGTGAGGAACGCATTCCCGGTCCCGTTTGGCCTGGCCTTTTGGCTTGCTTTGATTGCTGAATTGTGTGAGCTTTTGCTGGGCCCCGGCCTGCATGTTCAGGAGGCCATAGATGGTCAGGCAACGCCTCCCAGCCCACTTTGGCACGAAGACAAATAGATGCTTTCTGCTCTGGGGTTTGAGGCCCAGGGAGGAGCCCGGAGATCCCTTGGTAGTGGAGAACCCCGAAGCAGCAGGAGAGAATGCCGGCGATGCCCTTGGCCTTCCTTAGCTCGCTCTCTCGGGGGCCAACGTTCCTTAGGAGTTGGGAGCCGGAGAAGTGGGGATATTAAGCCCCAAAGCAGAAAAGGGCTGCCAGCAAGTCCTCTTTTCCCTCTGCGGGTTTCTTCCCCTTCCATCAGCTTTGGCTGGGAAGCCTTAAACCAGCAGAGCAATCCCTGCCGGGGGAAATGCCGCATGTCGCCTGGATTGCCAGGGGGTCGTGGATGCCCCTTTCCTGGAATGAACAGCAGGTGTTTTGGGGACTGTCCACAGCAGTATCCAGCAGATCGCAGCTGGAAACAAGATTCTGGCCCAGCGACATCTTTGGTCTCACGGTGCCGCTCCCGTGCGGGGTTCGCTCTGTGCAGATCAGCGCCGCTTGGCAGGACAGGCTTGTTGGCAGACCCACGGGCCGAGCTGGAGGTTTCACAGGGGGCGCCCAGACGGGGCAGGGCCCTTCCGCTGATAGACGTCTCTCTCCCTTTCAGATGGAACGGCGGGAGGGCCACTTCGCATTGGCATCCTGTGCCAGTGGCTGATAAGGCCGTTTTGCAGGCTGGGCCCAGGCGAGGGACAATATATGTCGTGTGATGCTCTAGCCTGTGGCAATTGAAAATGGGGGTATCGGAAGACATACCCCCAGCCCCCAACGCACACTGTTGCTGTTCTGAACAGCACTGGGCACTGCACCCCACCTCCTGCATCCAGATTTTCCCCCCGGCCAAGCAACCCTGTCATTTGGGTAAAGGAGCATCCAAGCTGCCAGTCCCTGTTGTCTTATGGCCGCCAAGAGGTCATGCCACGCTCTGCCAAAAACTTCAGGGAAACCCACAGTGGATAGGCTGTGGTGAAAAGGCCTGTGTGGAGTGAGAGGATGTGGAGGTAAAAAATCAGAGGTAGCAGAAGCAATAGAAACACTAGATCAAGCTAGATAGTCTGTGTGTTGCCACCGGCTACCTAAGGAGTGAAGGCAACACTGCTTGGGGCTAAATCGCCATTAGGCTAACAACATGTTTGCATGTGTATTTGTATCTGTGCACAGTAGCTGTGGGAAGATCTGACTGGGGCCATGGCATGGGGTGGGAGAGCCTTTTAACTCCTTTCTCCCCCTCCAGCTGTGCCCCCAAAAAATCATCCACCAGAAAACAGCTGTTTGCCCAAGCAGGGTAGCTGCAGCTGGCTTTGATAGCCATTTTTCAGCTGTGACAAGTCTCTTGGTGGGAGGATTTTACTGGGCCAAAGGCATGTGTTGTGGCAGGCAGTGAAAGCTGTCCTTCCACCCACCTTCCAACCACGTTCTTCACGGTTGCTCTCTCAAAACGTGCAAAAGCAGAATGCATGTCATGCACCGTGAAGTTTGGGCCCCGGTTGCTTTTTTCTGGTGCGGCAGAGGGGAAACCAAAGTGAATGCAGGAGCCCAGACTTGCAAGGGTCCCTCTCCCCCTTGATGCCCCACAGCTGACCCACGGAGCTGCTGGTGCTCCGGCCCCTCTGCGTGGGTGGCTCGTGTGCTTTGTTTGCATTCAATCGCTCTTCTTTAAAATACCGTGCACAAAAGGATGTGCGCCTTATTGTTAAAGAGCGACAATAATGCAGGCCCGGTGCCCACAAGCAGTGGAATGGCAGACCTGTTTCCAGACAGGGCAGGTAGGGGCTCCCACCTTTGGACAAAAGCACATCAGTGTCTCTGTACAGACGACTCAGGAAGAGGGTGCCGTGCTATTCTATAGCAGAGAATGCTTGGGCTCGGATGTACACAAACGGAGATGCGGAGAGCTGGCCAAACAGACCTCTGCAGCCCAGGTGCGGCCCAGGTGCGTCGGACTGCATCTTGAGAGGCAGTGATGGAAAATGGAGTCCGACCCACCAGGGAGGTACCCAGGGTAGGGGAGGCTGTGGCCAGAGGACCAGAGTTGCAGCCGCGGGGCAGTTCCGCGCCATCTTTCCGAGTCTGGGTGACTGCCTCATTTTGATTTGCTTGTGGTGACGCCTGTGCTTTCACGCATTCCCTTTCTAAAACCAGCGTCCATCTTCTGAGAAGCTGGGCACTGCTTGTTTGGCGCTTGTTTTTGTTTTTTCCTGCCTTCCTCTTTCACTCATCCTGAATTCGCTTTCACCTGTGCAATTTCCGGGAGTGCATTGTCCATCTGAACCAACCACCGGGAGAAGCCTGGCACCCCATACTAGGAGGGCAGTCCACCCTCCGCTGGAGCGCCACACCTTCCCCATCCATGTTGGATGACGTTCAAACCATCCCGTCATTGGGCAGTTCCCGAATGCTACTGGACCACAAGAAATTAGTTGAATTAATTCATGGGTTCATTAGGCTTAATTCACCCGAAGAACCCCACGGAGGCACCTGGCACACCTCCGGCCCTATTCTGACCTTAATCCCCCCTCCCCATGGCTCTGTTCAGGAGATCTCACTGCCCCCCTCCCCATGGGTTCCCTCGAAGGCTCTGGGTGCCTTGGGAGCTTGGGGGACCCGTCTGCCCCCGAACATGTGGGTGGAGCGGCCCAGGAGCCTTCATCCCCGCTCTCCCTCATGCCGTTCTGAGGGGAGGGGGCAGTTTAAGAGGCCCATCTTGCATCTGCATCCTCCTGAGCAGGCTGGGGAAGGATCCCTGCACAGAGGCAGGAGGGGAGACGAACCCCCCCCCCACCCATGGACCCTCCCCGGGAAGTCTTCGCCCACGGCCAGAAGTCGGTGTGGTTTGTTCAGATGAGAACAGCAATGCGCTCTTGGGGGTGAAGTTTCCTCTTTGGTGGCGGGGAGGGGATGGCGGTTGCTAGCAAGCAGTCAACGTGTCTCAAATCTCCCCCTGGTCCCTAGGGCAGCGCTGGCCTCCGCCCACCAGTGCCACCCCCTCCCCAAGACCCTCAGCGTGCTGAAGAACACCCCCCAGGTCCGGGGCATGCACACCATCATCCGGTGAGTCCACTGCCACAGCCCTCCCCTGCATCTTGCCTTCTCCCCCTCCTTTCTCCCTCCTGGGCTGGGATGTAGGAAAACGGTTGCTCTGCCTGTTAATTGCATTTATATTTTGACCTTTTATTTCTTGCAAGGGGCCCAAGGCAGCTTACATATATATTTATTAGATTTATACCTGCCCTTTTTCTTTTCTAAAGCATTCAGGGCAGCTGGCAACATTCTCCTCCTGCTGTTCTCAGTCTTATCCCCACAACAACAGCCCTGTAAGGTAGGCTGGGCTGGGAGTCTGTAACTGGCCCAAAGTCCCCCAGTTGGCTCCATGGCTGAGCAGGGACTGGAACCCAGATCGCCTGAGCCTCAGACCTGCACTCTTAATCAATACATGATCATTCTTCAGGACCACAGCTCCATGCTGTCTTCTCTCAGTCACACAACAGACCAGGCCATCCACATCTACCTGCAGAGAGCTGATTTCGTCTTTGTTTCTTTTTAGGGACAAAGAGACGAGCCGGGATGAGTTCATCTTCTACTCCAAGCGGCTGATGCGCCTCCTAATTGAGCATGCCTTGTCTTTTCTGCCTTTTCAGGTAGGTTGCTAATCATTCTCATCTCTTCAGGCAATTTTCATGGGCTATTGTGACAGGGCTGCGAAGGGGATTAGAAACATAGAAGATAGAAACAGAGCCGGTCAGAAGGGACCTCCCAGGCCATCTAGTCTGACCCCCAGCTCCAGCCAGCTCCGCTCACGACATGCCCACCATGTGCACGTCCAGCCTATCCCTGAACACCCTCACCGATGGGGCCTCAACCTCCTCCCCTGGAAGCCCACTCCACACCCTCGGGGTCCTGACTGTCAGGAAGTGCTTCCTGGCATCCAAATGAAACCTTGGCTCCCTGAGCTTTGGTCTGTTGGAGCACATCCTGCCTTCCTCTGCAGGGGAGAACAGGCCTCTACCCACGTCCGTGTGACACCCCTCACATACCTGTATGTCGCCAACAGATCCCCTCTGAGTCTCCTCTTCTCCAAGCTGAAGAGACCCAGTTCCCTCAGTCTCGCCTCATACAGCATCCCCTGCAAACCGGCCACCATCCTTGTGGCCCTACGCTGCACTGACTCCAACCTGGCTATATCCTTTCTGTAATGAGGGGCCCAGAACTTCAATTACAAAGGATTCCTTTGCGATTCCTGCTTGTCCCGGATTGCTTATAGTACCTGGATAAGAAGCATTGCCCTCACTCTCAATAGACTTTGTTTGCCCTTAGTCGCATTAGCAAACAGCCCTCTCTGATTGGTTTGGTAATGTCAGGTGATCACATCCAGTATGTAGTCCCTGATTGGCTGGGATGACTTGAAGAGGGAAATGCAGTGCAGGCACCTGCGGCTTGGTGGGCTTGCAGTGGCTGGAACAGCAGCAAATGGCTCTGGAAAAGGCAAGTGAAGTGGCTTTTGGGGAACAAGGTTCAGTCCACCTGGAATAGTTGATCACAGCTCATTGGGGAAGGCTGGCTGGGGGTGATGGCAGTTGTAGTCCAACAGATCTAGAGGCCTTCACACTGGGGAAAACAGCTATATATACTCTGGGACTCTGGAGATCTGGGTCCTAGTCCCAACTCAGACATGGAGCTCACCGGGTGCCTTTTGGTCAGACTTAGACTGACCTACCTCACAGGGTTGTTTTTGCGAGGATAAATGCAGAGGCAGAGACCCTTGGGTTCCTTGCAAGGGGAGGAAAGGCAGGCAACAACACCCAAGTTTTTGCCCCCTCGAAATGAGACATTTCCCATCAGCCAGGGGCAGGTGCAGCATCGCCCCGTCCCAGTTTGGGGCTTCTCCCTTCTCTGCCTCTGCGTCCCCCATCTTTTGTGCAAATGCCATCCTAATTCTCATGCATTTTTTGTGTCTCCCCCTTTCCAGAGCTGCACAGTGCAGACCCCGCAGGGCCAGGACTACGAAGGTCAGGCTTACAGTGGGAAGCAAGTAAGTACAACCAGCCAGGCTCCCCAAAGCATGTTTTGGACAAATGGACCAAGTTTTGCAAAGCAGGTGCAGCCTTGCATGGTATCAGTGGAGGAAATTGAGCCCTGTGGCAGCCACTGGAAGAACCTGATTTTAACACAGATCTGAGCCATTGTTCACGGTTAAGTGAGCAATGTGTGTACCTTGTTTTACAAATGGAGTGATAATCTCAAACCATCTATCTGCCTGTTCAGAATTCAAATGTGACATGCAAATCAAACACAACAAAACCAGTCCCCTGGAAGCAAGCTGTTGTGGTGAGCAATCAAGCAAAACAAAGAAGGCTTTGTTTTGTCTCTTAACAGCCAGCCAAGTTGGTTACTGGCAAACCTCTCTAGGTAGATCATTCAGGGGCCATCACAGCTAAAGCCCTGTTAAACCCTTCAAGCCACTGTAAGCTGGGATTCTTAAAAGATAATAACAGAGGGAATGCACAGCATTTCAAAAAAATTTGGAAGTAAACATTATGATTTGACTCACATGTGCACGCAGGGATTTTGTGCACAGTGTGTGACCCGTCACTATCTTACAGATGTGTCTTTGAAATGGCTTTCTCACCACCTCACTTTTCTGACCTTTATCTCTGTATTTAGGTGAGTCTAAGAGGAGCACATGTTGTAGGGGGCGGGTTATGATGAGCAGGTTCCCTTCAGTCGTACCAGATTCAATCTGAACACACCCAAAATGGAAAGAACAGCCCCAGTTTCCACAGAAAAGGGAAAGTCCTAGCAAGGTGCACAGAGATTAAAGAAAACTTCCCCACCACGGTGTCCTCCAAATTTCTTTTGAAAATACAGCTATGATCCTGGACTGTTGGTTTGCTGGCTGGGGATGAGGGGAGAGGTAATCCAGGAAGCAGCAAGAAGGGAAGGTATTTACATGTCAAAAAACAAAAGAGGAAAATAATTCTCGGGCAGCTGACTTTTTTTTTTTAATTCTGCCCAATGCACAAAAGATACTTCAGAAAGATATTTCTTTCTTCAGGAACTTCAGTTAAAATTCCAACAGAAAGTATTATTAATATTTTATAATGCTCCCAAGATACTCAAGCTATATGAGAAGTTACATTAACTAATGTTGCTTACTGAAAGCACAGGATTTGTTGAAAATCCAGCCATATTTACAGATTTTAGGAGTATTTTAGGCCTGTAAGGGTAAAGTTCAGTGCACATTTAGACAGAAAACATGACCAGCTGGGAAGTGTAGGCCTTTTTCTTTCTGAATTTGCACAGGATTCTGTCCTTAATAATGTTTTGCAGTGATGTGCTGGTTTTATTTCAGGTTGTTTGATAAACAGCCTTTCAGGCACTTGAGAATTTCTATTCTCTTATGTGGGATTACATTTCCCAAAACAAAATCAGAAAAGAAGAATTGACTCTGTGGGATCAGGGCTGTCCGCTCCTTAACCATTTTTCTAACTGATTAATTGCCTGACTTACTTTATCAAAGCTTAATCAACCAATTAACTGTGTCTACAGTGGGTGACATCTCAACAAAGGCTCCTTTTTCTAGGACGCTGTAGCAAACCTTGTGGTCCAAGGACAACTGAGAGATGAGCTTCCTTTGGACTCTCTTGACGGTCGTTTGCGTTAGCATGCGTTTGATTTTGGTTTTTAACTTTTCCTTGAGACTGTTTGAAAGGGGCTTAAATTTCAGGTATTGTGAAAGACAATGCAAAGAAAAGAAAAACCTTATGGGCAAAGCGAATGCTAGGGAGCAGGGGGACTGGCATTCCCCCTGCCGCCCAGCTCCATTCAGAGGTCAGATTCAGCTGCAAATCCCAGGCTCCCCAGCAAGAAATGACATTCCTGTGCCAATTCAGGGGCACTGCTTGCCCCTAATGAGAGAAGGAGGGGGCTTTCCTGCCTCTGGCAAGCCCCTCTACCCCCAATTTCAGTTGCTCCACTCCTTCTCAAGATAGAAGGCTTCCCTGGCAGAAAAAGAAAGGGAAAAAGAAAGGGAAAGCAAGGAGCAATTGTTAACGTCACGGATGAAGACCATTTTAACTGGGGATCTTTGCTCCCCGGCAGGAAATTGACCAGACAAAAGCATTCCAGTGAGTCTGCAGAATTTAACCTGTAGTCTACACAAGACAGACCAAGTCATCTGGCATTCATAAATGACCCAATGATTGATTGATTATTTATTTATTCATTTATTTATTTTACATATTTGTATGCCGCACCCTTGCAAAAAAAAAGCCTCGGGGCTTTCCCTTGACCTGCTGAGCCAGTTCTTTTTTAATTTTTTCTCTCTTATTTATAAATGTGATTTCCCCCGGGTGACGGTTTGTCTCCGGCATCGGGGACGGGGCACATCCCCACAGCCTGAAAACAAGAGAATGATGGGAGAGAAGCAGACGGTGCTTGCGCAACAGGCAGGCCAGGGTGGGGCGGGCGTGGATTCCAGTTTGCGGCTTGTCTTCCAGATTACTGGCGTGTCCATTTTGCGGGCTGGGGAGACCATGGAGCCTGCGCTGCGTGCCGTCTGCAAAGACGTCCGGATTGGCACCATCCTCATCCAGACGAACCGCTACACGGGCGAGCCAGAGGTGGGGAAGCCTGGCCGGGGAGACGCAAGAGTTTGGGACCCTTCCCCAGCTCGGGAGAAATACCCCAAATGTTGCCCAGTCGCTCCGGTCCTGTGCCCCTTCCGCGGCAGACACGGTTTCTAAGACAGAGGGTGGGATGCGAAGAGACGCATCTGCGATGTGTTTCCAGGTGCCGAGCAGGGCTGGGGAGAGGGAGGGGCCAGTCAGCGGAGCCCAGCCTTCCCCAGGAGATGTGGGTACAGGAAAGCCCAAAATCTGAGCCAGACAAGTCGAAGGGGCCCAGTACGGTTTAATGGGTACTGAATGATCCAGTCTGTTTTCCGGCCCTATTCCTGGTCCTCCGTTTCCTCGGAGGAAGCGGGTTCCTTGGGATAAGATTGTGAGGAGTGGGCAGGGCGGCTTCGAAGGGGCCGTTCGCTCCCCACCGGCCGTCCCGAACTCGCCGTTTCCTCCTCTGTGCCTTCCTGCAGCTACACTACCTGCGGCTTCCCAAGGACATCAGCGAAGATCACGTGATCCTGATGGACTGCACGGTCTCCACGGGAGCGGCGGCCATGATGGCCGTGAGGGTGCTGCTGGTAAGGGCAGAGAAGAGTGCCCCCCACCCCCCGACTGCAGAACGTGAGCGAAGCCTCGGCAGGGAAAGGGCTCGGCTTGAAAGCCGGGAGGACTCGCCCCCCGTTTTCCCCACTAAACCCGAGACTGGGTGGGGACCTGGAACGGGTCCCCGTCAGAAAGAGAAGACGGGCAGGGCCAAAATTAGGGCTTTTCCGTGCCTCCGAACAGAGCCGGCTGCCTGTCAGTCCCACCCAGCACTGTCCTCCACGGGTGCTTTAAGCTAAAGTCTGCAAGCGTTTCGATGCTGTGAATGGCGAGGCGGCTTTTCTTGGTGTGTGGTCCAAGGTGGGATTGCACAGGCTCTGGGTGGGGATGGTGACGGCTGGGAAACAGGGAGCGTGGGACTCGAGTGTGGGCAGGGGAGGGAGGGCCCGTCCCAGGACTGTCACCCCCAGGTGCTCGGACAGGCGATGGGAACAGACGGGGCTTGGGAAAGGGAGGGGGACAGAGGAGGAAGCCAGCCCTTGGTCTGCCCAGTCCCTGGGCCTGTGACAGACCGTGGGGATGGGCGGCTACCCGGTTAGGGGGCTCGCAGAGACCACAGAGGTTAGCCTTTCTTTGGCAGGCCCACCCAGAGGGCTGGAACCCGGCATTGCTGAAAAGGAGGGTTTGGGGAGATAGCTTCTGGTTTGGGTTCCACAGATCACTGTGTATGCTCAGAGGCTAGTCTTCCAGGGGGTGTAGCCTGCTAGTTGTGAACTGGCAATAAAGAGCTATTTTGCAAAGAAACTATCTGTTGTTTTGAAACAAATAAGGGGGAAACTCACTCTTTCCGCCTTTCATGTTTATTAGCCAACGTTGGTATGATTTAAGGTGCTTCAGTCGATTTATACTGCTCTTTGGGATTGTTTTATGCTCAAAACCGGTCATAAAGAGGTCATAAAAATGAATAAGGAAAAGGCCATGACGGAGCTGAACAAGACGCTGAAATTCCCTTCCTTCTCTTAGGACCACGATGTCCCCGAGGATAAAATCTTTCTTTTGTCCCTGCTGATGGCCGAGATGGGGGTCCACTCAGTGGCATATGCCTTCCCGCAAGTGAGGATCATCACCACTGCGGTGGACAAGAAAGTGAATGATCTCTTCCGCATCATCCCGGGCATCGGTGAGTGACCTGGCTTAGGCGGCCTGACCAGCAGGTGCTGGCGAGGCACCGAAGGGTCCCTGGGAAAGGCTGAGCCTGTGTGGCCCCTGGCGTTACTCACTAACACACAGTTCCTGAAAGTTACCGTATTTTTTGCTCTATGAGACTCACTTTTTCCCCCCCTCAAAAGTAAGGGGAAATGTCTGTGCGTCTTATAGAGCGAATATGTGTGTGCAGTAAGTCTGTCAGATGTGCAGCCCCTGGGGAAGTGATGGGGAATGTGCCTGTGATGATGTGCCCATGGGATTCCGAATATTTTTTTCTTGTTTTCCTCCTCTAAAAACTAGGTGCGTCTTATGGTCAGGTGCATCTTATAGAGCGGAAAATACGGTATTTTGCATTGCATTGAGCCAGATATTAGGGGCTTGTTTGCTGGTGCTGAGCCACACATACATCTCGGTTTCCTCCGGACATGCCATTGTTCTAGATTCAGGCAGCTTTATCTGGGCTGTGTTCAAGAGCCAAGAGCGCGAGATGGGGATGCAAGCACTCTGGGTTCCAGTCCCCGCTCAGCCATGGAGCCAACTGGGTGTCACAGGCTCTCAGCCCAACCTCCCTCACGGGGTTCTTGTCGTGAGGATAAGATGGAAAACAGTGGGAGGAGAATGATGTTAGCCACTTTGAGCTTGCAAGGGGGGAAAAGCGGGATATAAATCTAATAAAAATGAATAAAGAACATCCCAAAGGTGGTTTTACCCAGGAAACACAACTTGTTAGGCGCTGCTACATGAATCCACTAGCTGCAAGGTTACAAACCTGGCTGAAGGATCTTAGCATTTTCTCTGGTGGGGGGAAACACAGTAGCTTTTGCCAAGAATTGGGTACTCACCGTGCAGCATCTTCCCGCACATGTCTCACTTAGCTTCCTCACGGCTGCCTCCTGCTCCCTTCTAGGAAATTTTGGGGACCGTTACTTTGGCACAGATGCGCCTCCTGACTGGAGTGATGAGGAAGACATCCTGGACTCGTAGCAAACTCCTCTTTCTAAAGGAACTACTGTGAAGGAAGAGCAGCCTCTGCACCCTCACTGGACCCTCTTCTTCAAGCAGTGCCCAAACATTTGCAAAAGGATGTTCGGCCTGCAGCCTAGCTGTTTTTCCTTAGGCATCTTGCATCGGAGACAGAAAATGTATTTTTTAGGGAATGGGGAGGGAGCGGGGAAGGAACCTCACTGCCCTTTTATGTGTTCATGAGTGTTTCTGAGTCTAGAGGCAGTTTATTTTAATTTAAAAGATGGAATATAACTTATTTTATTAAACATAATGTTTTGGCTAAGTCTCAAGTATGTGACAATTCATGCCAATCTTGCCTAACCCAGTTGTGCAGCCGGCTTCCAGTAAAGTACCACATTTTCACCAGCTGAAGCTGTACGAAGCCACAGCAATTTCTGTGGCAGGATGAGTGCATTTTTCAATGCCAGTGGCAGAAAACTAGGACATGACTCGGACAACAATTTCTTTAAAATTTCTGCTTCAGTTTGGAAAGAAAGTGCAGAGTTTCTAGCTGTCATGAAACTGTATGCTGTGTTTTGTGAAGCTATTGGTCATCTGGGCAAACTGTCCATGAACCAGCAGCGCTACGAAGCCTATATTTATATATAATCAAGATTCAAAAGTTTTGATTTGAAGATTGTTACCCTGGTTGCTGTTTTCTTATTGTTTTTCTGAGATCACCCGTGTACACACCCATCCCGCCCACACGGAGAAGCCTTCTTGCTTTCTCATGGTGTGCAAACTATTCTTCTAAGAACTCCTTTGCATATTGACATGTTTGCTGTGCTTTGCAGACTATTCTGGAGCATGTTCTGCAGTGGGGTGAACCACTGGCTTGGACGGGATCTGCTTTCTCTACTGCCAGGAACGTAAGAGCATCAGCAAGGCCCTGCTGGATCAAACCCAGGGTCCATCTAGTCCAGCACTCTGTGCTCAGAGCAGCAAACCAGCTGCCCCCAGGATCCCCCCAGCAGGATGGGGGCAAGACCTCCTCCTGCCCAGCCCCTCAGGCACCGGTGTGTGCAGGTAGGCCACCTCTGGTGGAGGAGGAAGCCCATGGCCAGCATGGCTAGTAGCCACAGACAGCATCCTCCCTCCTCGTAAATCTGTCCAGTCCCCTTTTAAACCCGTCTAGACTGGCAGCCAACACCACTTCCTGTGGCAGCGAATTCCATAGTTTAACTGTACATTGTGTGTAGAACTTTTCCTTTGATCTGTCCTAACCCCTCCCCCCCCCACCCCAGTCTGCTTCATGGAATCACCCTGCATTCAAGCGTTATGTCTCCCTCTCCACTTTCCCCATGCCATGCATTATTTTGAACACCTCTCTCATGTCCCCCACCCTCAAACTCCATCAGCTGGGCACTGCTGCAAAACCACGACGGAGCTGAGAGAGACTTACTTACTTACTTACGTACTTACTTATTTAGAGCCTTTGTATGCCATCCCATCTCATAGCCTCGGGACGGCTTACATAAATAAAATAAAACATGTTGTTGTTGTTAGTCGCGAAGTCATGTCCGACCCATCGTGACCCCATGGACGACATTCCTCCAGGCCCTCCTGTCCTCCACCATCCCCAGGAGTCCACTCAAGCTCACACCAACTGCTTCAGTGACTCCCTCCAGCCACCTCATCCTCTGCCGTCCCCTCCTTCTTTTGCCATCTATTGTTCCCAGCATTAGGCTCTTCTCCAGGGAGTCCTTCCTTCTCATTAGGTGGCCAAAGGATTTGAATTTCATCTTCAGGATCTGGCCTTCTAAGGAGCAGTCAGGGTTGATCTCCTCTAGGACTGATCAGTTTGATCGCCTTGCGGTCCAAGGGACTCGCAGGAGTCTCCTCCAGTACCACAACTCAAAGGCCTCAATCCTTTTGCGCTCGGCCTTCCTTATGGTCCAGCTTTCACAGCCATACAGTGCAACTGGGAAAACCATAGCCTTGACTATACGCACTTTTGTTGGCAGGGTGATGTCTCTGCTTTTTAGTATGCTGTCTAGATTGCCATAGCTTTCCTCCCCAGGAGCAAGTGTCTTTTAATTTCTTGGCTGCAGTCCCTGTTTGCCTTATCGTGGCGAAGGGGTTTTGCATAGCTCAATGAAGCGATGAGCCATGCCGTGCAGGGTCACCCAAGACGGACAGGTCATAGCAGAGAGCTCTGACAAAACCTGATCCACCAGAGAAGGAAATGGCAACCCACTCCAGTACCCTTGCCATGAAAACCCCATGGACAGTACCAAAATAAAACATAATACAGATAAAATCCAGATTCTCCCTGGCTGCGTATTAAAACCTATAAACTGATATTTAAAGTTATTAAAATATCTTTGAAATAAAAAGGTCTTAGCCTGGCGCCGAAAAACGACGACGGCGCCAGGCGGACCTCTCTGGGGAGCGCATGCCGTAGGTGGGGCACCACCGCAGAGAAAGCCCTCCTCCGGGTTCTTTGCCTCCTAATGTCTCTCACGGAGGGTTCCCACATCAGCGCATCAGCAGCTGGTTTTACATGCTTGCCAGGGAAAGGAGGCCCAAGTGCCTTCGTTTCCCTGCACGAGCTGGTAATGGGCTGCGCGATTAGTCCGATTGCTCTGAGCCCGCCAGGGCATGGCACGACTGGCTTCCAACCCATGGCTTCCTGTAGGCGTCTGGGGTGGGTTGGAAGCCAGCCCTCGCGACACAGTTCCCCGATGCGGCAAGCCCTGTGCCAGGAAGGCGGGTGGGCACATCGCATGGCACATGAGTGGCTCATGCGGGAAGGCAGAAAGGGAGCTGCGGCAGCATCTTGCCCTTGGTGATTGTGTGACCCTGGCCAGTGTCTCTGAGCACCAGGAATCGGTTTCCTGCACCAGAGCTGGCTTCACAAGCCCTTTCACGCAAAACGCCACTCTTGGTTTTGCCATGAGCATCATTTTCAGCAAATGCAGTGGAGAAGAGCAGGGATGCTTGTCGTCCTGAGTCAATCAGGGCTCGTGAGCTCAAGTCCCAGCATTCCTGGCCCCTGGACACGCTGTTGGGGCTTCTGGGGACCCAAGTCCAAAACATCTAGAGAGGTACCATCTGCTTAAGTCCGCCGTAGGGCTGCAGGGTTCCCGCAGGGATGCACATTACCAAGGAAGGCTGATTATGTTCTTGGCCCTCTGCCCCTCTGTGCCTGCTGATCTCTGCATGGGAGCCTTGATAAGCTTGAAAGACCCCCAGAGTTCCTGGGGACAGTCCGCAGCAACCTGTGGACGTGGCCACTTTATCCTGCAAGATGAGAGGGGTGAGTCGAGAGCGTATGGACTGGCCTGCGACAGTTGTCCCCCACTTAACCCACCTCAAATTCTTGGATAATGCTGGATGCAGGGACAGGGAAGAGGGTTCCCATCTCGTTAAAAAATGGTGCTATCGCATTTATAGCCTGCCTTTTCCCCCTTTAAAGAAACCCGAGGTGGCTTCCATAGTCCTTCCTCATCTCTACATTATCTGAGGTCAGGCTGAGAGGCAGTGTCTGGCCCAAGTCACCCAGTGAACATCACTGAGGACTAGAGCCTTGATTGCCAAATGCCCAGTCAAGCACTCTAATCACTACCCCACCCAAAAAGTGTTCTGATCCATGTGCTGCCCCTCTACCTGCACCATGAGCAAGCCAGCTGTAGCCTTGGGGGGGGGGGGAGTTGCTTGAATTGCTAAACGTTGCTCTGACTTGGAAGCATATAAGTAAATTGACATCCTGTTGAAAAAATCTGCTAAATTGCATTACAAGTAGATAAAGAAACTAGCCTGGAGTATATGCAAAAACGTGGAAATACTTTTTTCATCGAGGTATGTTGGGGAGGAAATGTGTTTCTGACTGGTTCTCCAAAGTTTCCCGCTGCTGCCACACCTGGTCGAGCAAATGCGTACCATGCCTTGCCACTGATCGCTGGTCCAGGCATCTCACAGCAGCAGTAAAAGCCAAGAAAAATACAATGTAATGATAATAAACAGAAGGTTGGAGTTGCTTACGAGCATCAGAAGAACCTTGCTAGGATGTCCATCGAACCCTGTCTTCTGGCCACAGGATCCCACAAGCAGCTCAGGAGTGCAGCACCACCCTCAAGCCCATGTTCCCCAGCAACTGGTGCACCCAGGCATACTGCTGCCGATACTGGGGACAGCCTCTAGCCATCAGGCCTTGTCGCCACGGATTGCATCCTTCTGCACGAATTGGTCCAGGCTCCTTTTCAAGCCACCCCAACGGACACGGCCGCTCCATCTTTTGTGAATGCCCCTTATCTGTGCTGTGTGACGCCCTTCCTTGGATCTGTTCTTAATCTCTCAGCCATCAGCTTCACAGGAGGAACCCTGTTGTGATCTGATACAACGAGAGAGGAAGAAAGCGCCCTCCCCACTCTGGCTCTCTCCCCACTTTCCACTGCAGGACAAACCGTGCCACGCTTCAAAAAGCTTTCCCCTGCAATATGGCCGGGGTGGGGGGGGGGGCATCTTCCCACCATCTTGCAGTGCAAAACCTTTTCGGCAGAGAGACCGATGCTCACACTCCCTGCGTGTTCGGCACCAGCTCCTCCTCTGAATGCGACCGTGTGCACGTCTCCTTCACATCTTTCACAGTTTACATTCGTAGCAAAACTAATGGTGGCAGTTACCCGACCATCTCGGAAAAAGTGTGTGGGTGGATATACAACACATTTCTGGCCAAAGGCACCAAGCACACCTTGCTGGGGACCTGTCCTTCCTCCAACCAATGACCGGAAAACCCAACGCACTGAGTGAGAACCAAATGCATCGCAAAGATACCGATCTCGGAGCCCCGCAGGCCTGGCCTCTTCTATCTATAGCTCAGAAAGAGAAAACAAGAGTGAGGGAGTGTGTCAGGTGAGCGATTTTAAGCAGCCCATGTAGCAAGTCCTCTGGTAAGATTTGTGTGTGTGGTGGGCATCCCTGTTGTGTAAGACAGTGGTGTGTCTCACTCTGGCTTGGATCCAGGAGGTGCTGAGCACAGGAGAAAAGTGTTGCCAAGCCAAGATCCCGCAGCCGTCATCCAAAAGAGGAGGCCCTGAATGCGGGCAACAGTGGGGTCTCTCATAATCCCTTGAATTAATTTCAGTTTCTAATTGTTTTCTGTAGAAAAGGTGCTTACCTCGGGTTTTAGCAAACCAAGGCCAGTGCACTCAAAGCCATATGCAAAATGCAGAGCATTTTAATTGCAATACAGTACAATATTAATTAGAACGTGGTTAAGAAGTTGAAACTGAAGCAAGCACAGGTCACACTGGCAGGTCAGTCGACAACGCCAGAACCACAAGTGTGTACTTGTGTGTTTTATTTTCCATCTCGCCTTTCCTTCAAGAAAGATGATGTCGTAGAGATTCAGTTTTCTCCCTCCAGCAAGGTTGCTTTATGCCAAATGATCAGGATTAGCCCTGGGTAACCCAGTGAGCAGAGCAAGGATTTGAGCTTTCGCTTGCCCAGGAGTGACTTTCTAGCCATTAAACCGCACTGGCTTTTTGGGGTGGGGGGTTAATACTAAGGTTGATTTCCCCCCAACGTCAATCCTCATCTAGCACGCTAGGCTAGTCTTCCCAAAGATGACACCCTCCAGAATGTCCGACTGCAGCACCTATTATCCCCACTTACCTGGCTGGGGATGATAGGGTGTGTAGTTCTGCACGTCTAGAGGGTTCTAGGTCTCACCAAACCAAAAGTTCTCTTCTTTTCCTGCTCCCACTCATGTGCCGTTATGCGAGGAGTTAAGTTAAGGCTGGAAGAACATGTCTTTCGGTGCTATGTGAGAAGCTGGACCCGTTCCCATGTGGCACGGATTCCACGTGGCTGTCGGCCACACGAGCACGGGCTCCAGTTGAATGGCTCAGAAGTATGCTCTGTGCAGCTTTGTCTTTACCATGGGGTGACTCAATCCATGGGGCACAAAATAATCGTCCCGTCCGGAGCCAGCTTGCTGAAATCCCCGCAGAGCCTGCTAAGATCCCTTCAACCTACCAGGCCAGGGGTACCTGCAGCCTGCATGCTTGGTGCTCTCTGCTTGGCAACTCTTCCTTCCTCCTCCAAAGTTCATTCTGGTGCTCGCTGCATGATCCATTGGAACTTAGAGCCCATCAAATGCATTCATTAATTCATTCATTCATTCATTTAAAACCGTGTATATACTGTCCCATCACTGATGTCTCGGGACGGTTTACGACAATAGCACTAAAGAAAGATAGAGGAATAAAAGTAGCACAGCATCCAATAATCAATATAAAAACCACAAATTAAGACAATTAACAAAATAGTAGAAAAATAAAAAGGTTTTCACTTGATCCCAAAAGGGAAAAAGCGTTGGTGCCAGGCGAAGCTTCTCTGGGGAGCATGTTCCATTGTCGGGGTGCCACTGCAGAGAAGACCCTCCTCCAGGCAGTCAGCCTCCTAATCTCCTTCAAGGAGGGCTCCTGGAGCAGGACCTCCGCCTCACATCTCAAGGGATGGGAGGGCGCATAGGGAAGAAGATGCTCCTTCAGGTATCCAGGACCCAAGCCATTTAGGGCTTTATAGGTCATCACCAGCACCTTAAATTGGACCCAGACTTCAACTGGTAGCCAGTGTAAGTGATAAAGGACCAACATTATATGTGAATACAGAGCACGCCCAGTTAAAGATACTCAAAGTCTTGATTTTTTGCTTTGGTGGGTGTAGACAATAATTTACACAAAGAACATGTATCAGTCACATTTCCAGAACTTCTCAATGTGTGGTCTTTACAATGAAAAACCCATATAACTTGCCATTAAACAGTTCCATAAAATCAAAGGCGAACTAACAATATCCACAATTAAACTAGTATTTGGTATATGCAACACAGCACAAGTTCTGCAAACTTAGGATGTTCCGTAAGTATTAAACTTCTCGCATTCAGGCTGGTCCAGCTTTGACCAGCTTTTCAAGCCTTATTTATGAATTGTTCCATCAGATTTTCAGCAACTTCTGTAAGTTCGTTGATGTATTTGCATGTGCTGATTTTGCCTTTCCTGTGTTATATATTGTCCCTCACACATGCGCCAGTGAGGTTGGTCTCACATACTGTTCAAATACCTCTCTTGTGCACACGGAAGAAAGTAGCATGAGCAATGAGCATCTAGGCGAGGGAGCCCTTGTGTCGTCCACAGGCACTGTGTGGCAACCTTTCCTTCTTTCCTTCCTTGACAGCTCTTTCCAGCAAAAGAGGTGGAAGCAGCAGTGGGAAAACCCAGGAGGGCTACAAAAGGAAGGGGGAGGGGGAGAAAGTTGCCCCAAGACAAGCAACAGCAACTGGGGAAACCCACAAAATAAATCACTAAAAACATTTCTACAAATGTACAAGAAAAAAGCACCCAAACAGCCATCAGAGGTAACCCCCCCTCCCCACACACACACCACATTGCATCAATAGCAGCAGCCTGATGACAGTTTGCTTTTGCCACTTCAAAGAAGGCGCGTGGAAAGGTGAGCAGTGACTGAGCCAAGCAGACCTACCCCGGGAGTGCTTTCCAGAGTTGTGGCATCACAACCAAGCAGGCCGTGTCCTGTGAGCTTGCCCCCCTCCATCCTGCGTGGAGGGAGAATACAGAGCTGGTCCTCAGCATGTGGCGAGATACATACTGCAGCATGCAGATCTTCAAATGTGTAGGCTGTTAAGGTCAAGGCCAGTGATGAAGAAACACCAGACCTGCCTTTTGTAAACTTAGGCAGTTTGCCACAGAATCGTACAGAATCAAATAATAGTAGAGTTGGAAGGGGCCAGAGGGCCATCAGCTCCAATCGCCTGCTCAATGCAGGACTCCAAGTTACAGCATCCCACTCAGATGGCTGTCCAGTTTCTTTCTGAATGTCTCTCGTGTGGGAGAGCCCACCACCTCCCCAGGTCATTGGTTCCATTGCCATACTGTACTAACAAACAGAATTTGTTTCCTGATCTCTAGCCAGTATCTGGCTTCCTGTAACCTGAGCCCATTATTCTGTCTCCTGCACTCTGGGATGATCAAGAAACATCCCAGACACACAGCAAGTCAGATGGGGCTCCCAGGCCATCTAGTCTGACCCCCAGCTCCAGTGGCTCCGCTCATGCCACGCCTACCATGTTCATGCCCAAGAAGGCATGAACTCTTTGTGACAGTCTTTCAAGTGCTTGGAGAGGACACTCCTGTCTCCCCTCAGTCTTCTCTTCTTGAGGCTAAACATGCCCAGTTCTTTCCCTCTCTCCTCACAGGGCTTTGTTTCCAGTCCCCGGTTCATCCTTGTTGCCCCCCTCTGGGCCCTTTCCAGCTTGTCTGCATCTTTCTTAAGCTGCAGTGCCCAGAACTGGACGCAGGACTCCAAGTGAAGCCAAACCAGGGCCGAGTAAAGGGAGCTAATACTTCATGGGAGTTGGAAGTGATACTTCTGTTAATGAAGCCTAAAATAGCCTTTGTCCTTTTTGCAGCCACATCACATTGTTGGCTCATATTTAGCTTGCGATCAACAATCCCAAGATCCTTCACACTTGCAGTGTTGCTGAGCCCAGTATTCCCCATCTTGTAGAAATGCATTTGGTTTCTTTTTCCTAAGTGCAGGACTTCACATTTGTCCCTATTGAATTTCGTTCTGTTAGTTTTGTCAGTTCTGACACTGCTGCTAACACGGCTATTTTTAAAGCCATCATTATCATCATCCCAGCTTTTGGGATAAAATTGTACCAAGCCAGCTTACAATAAAAACCATTATAGAAAAGATCGGGCTGTGTCCTGAAAGGGACACGAGGGACAGCGCCGTGAGAGCAGGGCCCTGAACCCTGCCTGGCTTCTCTTCTCTTCTGCCTCTGGTCCACAGGAACGTCCAAAGGACTCGACCACTGGACTTCACGGAGCCAATCCTGCCATTGCGCCGACAAAGGTAACCATCTCAGGTGACTGATTTGGGGCAAGGGCAGGGGGTGCTTGATTTAATCTACCAATACTGTAATTCTTGCACCAGAAGTGGGGAAGGTGTGAAGGGACAAGCGATTATGAGATTTTCTGCCGCAGGGGCCAAAATGACTCAGACTAGAGTCCTCGGCAGCCACGGTCCTAGGAGAGCCACACTGCAACCACACTGGAATAGTTTGACTTGCATATTATGGGGCATCAAAGGCTTTGCTGCCACTCCTGGGTATCAGGGGCTGTGTCAGTTCTGGGGGGACCCCCAGGGTGCAAACCCATCTTTTTACAAAGGATTGAACCTCATCTAAAATGACCTGACAAGCTGATCAGGAATCAGCCAAACCTCTTCCTCTTCTTTATCCAGGAATCTTAACTGAATTAAGCATCACTTTTCTCTCGCACGTGGTCTGTTGCTGACCTTGAACGGAATGACAATAAACTTACTCAGTTGGAGTAAGGTTTACACAGGGCCCTCTGTGTTGCCAGAAGAAGCCTCCTCACCCTTCCATTCCATGGCACCCCTCCAGACCCCTGAAAGTGGCACAGAGAGGGTCCGGAGACCCTGGAGAATGAGCCAGGCTGTTGTGTGCGGCAAGGAGGAACCCAAGCCCTCTGCAGACAGAGCCCGTCTCTGTCTTCCTCAGATGATGTACTCCAGGTGGCAGTTGCAACGGACTCTGCCTGTGCTTGCCCCCCGCCCCCACCCCCAGGCCAGGTTTTTGCCATCAGGTCAAGACTTTTGTTTAATTCCAACAAGCT
Source organism: Varanus salvator macromaculatus (assembly GCA_023646645.1). Classification (NCBI taxonomy): domain Eukaryota; kingdom Metazoa; phylum Chordata; class Lepidosauria; order Squamata; family Varanidae; genus Varanus; species Varanus salvator. The sequence continues at coordinate 4,700,911 of JAIXND010000771.1, read as the reverse complement.
TTGCTTCAACGATCTTGCCTATTAAGCCATTTTCTTCAGGTTTTATGGCTACAACCTGCCTTTCAGCATCTTTTCTTCTGCATTTTTATTCATTGCTTGTCCTTTGCTGTTCCCCAACTCTTTTTTAGATTGAGAGTGGTTTAGACATCCTGCAAGGAAAGAACTGAGCTTGCTCAGGGCTGGAAGTGCCCACTGAGCTGCACCCTCATTTCTCAGGCACCTGCTCAGCTGCTCTCTGGAGTGCCAGCAGCTGCCCCCTTCCCCGCCACCCAGGATGTAGGACTGCATTTGCAAATTGGGGAGTGGGGGAGAAGGACTTGTGTGGTACGGGAGGCCTAGAGTGTCCCATCAGATTCATCATGACCTGGGAATCAAGTCCCCTCGACTTGGCCACATGGACCAACTGGTAACCCCCCTGCCCTACGTTTCTCCCTCTCCATCCAATCTACATAGCAGGGTACTTGTGGGGATAAAACGAGAGGGGGCCACATAAACCCACTGAGCAATGCTGAGGAAGGACAGGTTAACAAGCCATTCCTCATTCCCCAGTGGTGATCTACAGATTGTAAGCCTCCTGGGGCAGAGACCTGACCAGTCCTGCGCTGAGCTCAGAAGCAACCTGGTTCTCTCCAGAATGTGTTGCACTATGCATGGGCTGCTGGGAGCTGTAGACCGACATATCTGAAGGGCACTCGATCAGGATTAACTGACAGGACTAGCACTATTAAACGATTAAATGCAACAAGAAATAATACCAGTGGAGAGGTTTATTAAATGTGGCTGCAGTGCAGCATTAATCGAACCCTGCACTCTTCCAGCGAGGAACATGCCTTGTCTTCCCTCCAGGCAGAATTCTGGTACCATCGGATCTGAGTCTTTCACACACTCCCCCGCCCTCGCACACACACGCCTACACTGCTCTCCACACACCACTTCGCAGTTCGCTTCTTCTGCAGCTTCGCTGGAAATTTCTGGCTGACTTCCTGCCTGACCAATGCCACACAAAAATTCAGCCACAATTGCCACATCAGTTGTTCTCGAACGAGCACCTCTTGGCAACTAAAAATAGAATGGACCTGAAACGCAGATATTAAACATGAGAACAATATCGGTTTGACCATCTTGCCGCTCCTTTGATCCAGAGATGTGCAAGTTGGCGTTTTGACAGTTGGGGTGAGGTTGAGGCTGTGCGTCTAAGTCTGGATGGTTGCTCTCTCAGTCGGGCGGAACAAGTTGATGTGCACCTTCAAAGGCAGCTCTCAGAAAAGGCCAGATTTCCAACAGACACGACGGAGTAGCTGGAGGAGGTTAGATCGTGGAAGAGGGGGCCATGTGTCCTGCTTCATGAAAGAGGGCAGTCCTCAGTTGGAAGGTGTCGCCTGCCTAAACGGCTGCCCAACCCAAGTCCAGTTTAAGGATAAAATACCTTAAGAAAGAACAGGGGCCCTGAAAGGGAAGCGGGGGCCAGCCGACTGAGAATGGTGAGAAGCATTTCTCTTTTGCTTAGTCAGCATTTGCAACCTCTGTATGTAAATCAGTGTAGGAAGATTTTTGTGCACGAGCGCAGTCTTTCTTGGATCAGCTCTGTCCTCTTTTGGGGTGATGGGCAAGTGGCCACTCTGGCAAGGTTCCTCACCAAAAAGGAGGTCCACTGGCCCTGGGAAGCCAACTTCTCCTAAGCAACGTGCTCCTGTGTGCGTACTAAGTGTGCAACCGGAAGGAATTTGGCACCTCCCACGCTGCATTTCTGTTAATGGTTATGGCATTCTAAAGACACAGGAACTCTGCAGGGGGGAAAGTGGCATGCCCAGGTTTTCCCTTGTTTGGTAACTTCCATACATGTCTCTTTGCACTGAACCTGTTGGAGGGCACAGAAGCAAGGGTCAGGAAGAAGGTGGCACCCTTCACTTCCAGCTGTTCTATTTCCAGTCCCGTAATTATCTGCCCACGCAGTCCCAGAGCGACTTCCCTCCCTCTGTAGCCAGCGTAACATGCACAAGCACAGTTTCCACTCTCCAAGATCAACTGGGTGCTGTAATTACAGGATATCCTGTATCGGGGGTTGTCGACTTTTTAACTGGCAGGGCTCCTGTGCTTGAACAGAAGCGGGGCACACAGGAATGGGGCTGTTCTGTTGTGGGAAGCAGCAATCAGCATGTTTCATCCACTCAGTTCCCCGGGGTGAAGGGCAGTTCTGAAAGGCACCAGGGTTGCAAGGGTTGCAGGAACCCTGGCCGATCGCATGACCTGTGGCTGGTGTGACAAGCAAAAGGGCCAGCCAGTTTAACATAATCTTAGCCAGCCAAAGCCAAAGCAGAGGCCAATGAATCCTGTTCCCATCCCTCATCCTCGTGGTCTAGATTTGGGGTGCACGTGAATACCTGTGAGACCACTGATGGCTTTCTCAGCACATGACAGACCTCACTCTCTGTTCCTCCCGATTGTTATTGTATTTCTTAAGGTTTTTTTCTATGTTAAAGTGTTTTATTGGGTGGCTTGCTTGCTGCAAATAAAGTCCTTCCACATCATCTTGAATGGTGTTCAGAAGAGGGGCTTTATGCTTGGGAGCTCAGTCCCTCGCCCCACCTTGTACTCACCTTCTGGGCAAGGTGCTTCCCTTTTAGCATTCTAAGGCATTGTGTTATCCAAGCAGCCATTTTATGAACAGGCAAAATGCCATCAGGGACACCATCTTTAGGTGCACCTGGACATTCCGAGTGCACTCACCCAACCCAAAGACAGAGGGCCCCACTTCTAGGCATTTTCTTATCCACACAACAGCAGCACTTCTCAGATCCAAGAGAGACGGCTCTACCCATTGCCTGAGTTCATCCAGAGAAGCCCTTTCTTGGACGTCCCCACCTAGTGCACATAAGAAGGTGCTGACCAAGGACAAGGGCCTTATCAGTATTGGCACCATGGTGCCAGAATGGCTTCTCCAGGAGCCTGGTGCCTGTCCTCATGCATATTTCAAGTCGCAAGACCCTTTCCTAGTGGTCAAGACCCTTGAAGCACAGGTGCAGTTCCCCTCTATTCAGCATCTGGAGTCCTGCGTCCAGTTCTGGGCACCACAGTTTAAGAAAGATGCGGACAAGCTGGAAAGGGCTCAGAGGAGGCTGACAAAAATGATCCAGGGACTGGAATCTAAGCCCTGCGAGGACAGACGGAAAGAACTGGGCATGCTCAGCCTCAGGAAGAGAAGACTGAGGGGAGATAAGATAGCACTGCACAAGTACTTGAAAGGCCGGCACAAAGGGGAAGGACGGGATCTCTTCTCAATCATCCCAGGGTGCAGGACACGGAATAACAGGCTCCAGTTCCAGGAAGCCAGGTTCCAACCAGAGATCAGGAAAAATTTCCAGACTGTGGGAGCAGTGCGACTGTGGAATCAATTACCCCGGGAGGTTGTGGAAGGATGTTGCCACATTGCCCTGTGAGGAGCGACTGAGAGAACTGGGCATGTTCAGCCTTGAGAAAAGAAGACTGAGCGGGAACATGTTGCCACAAGTACCTCAAAGGCTGTCATAAAGAGGAAGGTCAAGTTCTGTTCTCGCTCATACCACAGTGTAGGACACGGAATAATCAACTCAAGTTGCAGCAACCTAGATTCAGGCTAGACGTGAGGAAAAGCTTCCTCACTGCCAGAGCAATATGTCAGTGGAACCAGCTGCCTGGAGAGGAGGTGGGCTCTCCCACACTGGAGACATTCAAAAAGAAACTGGGCAGCCACCTGAGTGGGATGGTGTGACTTGGTGTCCTGCAACAGCAGGGGGTTGGACTAGATGGCCTTCACGGCCCTGCCATCTCTACTAATGTATGCATCTATGATTCTATGATTAATTCAAGGTGCAACTGAACAGCCATCTGAGAGGGAAGATTTAACCTGGAGTCCTGCACTTTGCAGGGGGTTAGACTGGATGGCCCTCTTGGCCCCTTCCATCTCTACTGTTAAATGATTCTGGTTTTCTCTGTTGACTGCTTCGAGTATTTTACCGTTATTTTACACATTTTACCGTTATTTTACACATCACCATTCTTTCTGCTGCTTTAAGTGTTACAATTTTAGTAGCAGTAGCTGTTTGCTGTCAAGTTGTTTAGGACTTAGGACCCTCCAAAATGTACTACACATGGCAGCCCTGCTCAGCCCTTCCAAATTCAAGTCTGCATCTTCCCTGATGGAGTCAATTCATCTCTGAACTTTGCATTATTTAATATTTTCTGGCATTTGATTAACTTTTATTTTCAATTTGAAAATACATATTATGCAAATACATAAAGGCTGAAACCCTATACCTACTCATCCTGGAGTGTGCTCCGTTATGCTCAGTGGCAATTACTTCTGAGTAGGCATGGCTGACCTGTCACTGTTGCTTCAGCTCTTAAATGAGGACTTCCCAATTTTCTAGACTCATCAGCAAATCTGGGAAGTTGAACAATTGCTGAAGGCGTCACTTCAAAATGCGTCATCAGTAGATCATGATTGTGGCTTCTCCTTTTCTCATTTGGAGCTCTTAGGTTGCATTGTTTCAGCAAATACTTTTGTACTTGTTGGATAATGAGCATCTCTGTAGTAAGTGATTGTCTAGTTTAGCACAATACACAATACACAATTTAAACACAATACACATTTAAATTTAAATAAATAAATTTATTTAAATAAATTTAAATAAAAATTTAAACAGCACAATACACCTTTAAACTTAAGTTTTGCCAGGATCCCACAGCTGCCTCTCTGTATGGAGTGGAGGTTATTATACAGATAAAATTTGTATTGGAATAGCCTTCGATATTCACAGATTTACGTTCTTTTAACATTATTTACTAGATTCATGGAAATTAGCACATGGGTAGCAAAATGCATTCTCCATTCCCTTTTGACTGCTAAAGGATGGTTATTACAGCATTGGAAGAATCATGATTCACCTGCTATAATGCAATGGAAGACCTGACAATACTTTCAGTGTTTGAATACATGGCACATAAAAGCCACTTTTCCATGCATACATCTTAGCAATCTACTTCACTTTTGTAGAAGCCTACAAAAGTGTATTATTGCTAGAAAATGGTATGCATTTCATAAAGATCCATGTATATGGATTGCACAAACGGGGAAAAATTAAAAATTGGGTGCATGCAGGTACCACGAGGGGCCCCATAAACTTCATATTGCAGATACCTCTATAAGATATTTGAAAAGTCTGATTTTTGGATTTCTAAAGTGCAAAAACTCAGCAAGTGATGCGCTTTTTTTTTTTCCTTCTTTCTGATAGGGGACTAAGTTTTAAAGCAATGGCAGAGTCCTTAGGGTCTGTGTTACTACTTTTATGAGGCATCCAGACTAAATTTGTGGAACAAGGCCATTCTTAACAGTCAGTCAGAGGGAAATGGTGGGGGAATTTACTCAAAGTGGCTTGCCACATCTCTGGCTGTGCCCTCCTTTTAACCACTGCATGACCAACCTTTCAAATTTCTTCGAGAGTGTCTGTATCACGTAGACAGGGAGATTCAGCGGACATTGTCTATTTAGACTCCAGGCCCTTACCAAAGATTTCTGAGCAGACTTAGCAGTCATGGGATAAGAGGGAAGGCCCTCTTATGGATCTGTAACTGGGGAAAGAACAGAAAGCAGAGCATAGGAATAATGATAAATGTAGGAAGGTAACCAGCAGGGTCCCGCTTCTTCATAAATGATCTGGAATTGGGCAGCAAAGTGGCCAAATTTGCTGATGACACCCTAAGTTTAAAAAGGTGCGGAAAAGCTAGAAAGGGTACAAAGGAAGGCAACATGGATGATTTGGGGACTGGAGGCAAAGCCCTGTGAGGAAAGACTGAGAAAACTGGGCATGTTCAGCTGCAGGAAGAGAAAACTGAGAGACGAAGAGAAGAGAAGAGAAGAGAAGAGAAGAGAAGAGAAGAGAAGAGAAGAGAAGAGAAGAGAAGAGAAGACATTGTACAAGTACCTCAAAGGCTGTCACAAAGAGGAAGGAAAAGGTCTCATCTCATTCATTCCAGAGTTAAGGACATGGAATAATGGACTTAAGTGAAATTAAACCAGATTTAGACTAGACACCAGGAAGAATTTCCAGACTGTCAGAGCAGTACAACAATGGAACCAATTACCTGGGGAATTTGAGGGCTCTCTCTTGCTGGAGACATTCAGAAAGCATCTGGACAGCCATCTAAATGGGATGTTATAAATTGGTGTCCTGCAATAGCAGTGGTTTGAACCCAATGGCCTTCTGGCGCCTTCCAACGTTATTCTTCTAGGAGTCTATGACTCTATACTTAGCACAAAGTGAGGGATGTTGAGACAAAAGAGCTAGCTTAAAGGATTTGCTGATGGGATCTGAGCTAGCCGTGAAGGGCAAGAAAGCAGTCTTTGGGTTGTCGTGGACAGTGCAGTGAAAATGTTGGCTCAGTGGTCTGTGGCTGCAAAGGAGGCAAACTTAGTTTTAGGCGTAGTTAGGAAAGGAATTAAAATAACACCAGTAAGGGAGTACTTTCCTGATACAAATCTTTGGTACAACTACACTTAGAGTATTGGATACAGTTTCGTCACTGCACCTGAAAAAGGGAATGATTGATTGAGTCAGAAAAAGCACAGAGAAGGGCAGCAAGTTACCAGGGGCTGGAGCAGTTGCCCTAGGAGGAACAGTAGGAACAGCTGGGATTGCTTAGCTTAGGAAAAAGGCGAGCAAGGGGAGACATGATGGAGGTGTTCAAAAGAATGCATGGTGTGGAGAAAGCGAGAGGGAGACCTTTTTCCTCCTGTCCCATAACACTCGAACCTGGGCTCATTCCATCAAGGTGATGAGTTGGAGGTTTAGGACAGAGAAAAGTAAGTCCTTCAGCAATGTGTAGCTGAACCATGGGATTCACTTCCCTGAGAGGCAGTGATGGACATCCATTTGGGTGGCTTTAAAAGGTGAATTTATGGAGATGTCTCAGGTAGTCCATAGCTACTAGTCCTGACAGCCGCATGCTGCCTTTGGTATCGGAGGCAGTGTGTCATTTTGCACCACTTGCTGGGAACATGGGGAGGAGAGTGCTGTTTCTTGTGGGTCTCCAGTGAGTAACTGGAACCCTCTGTGAAGGATATTAGGAGGCAAAGTACCCGGAGCAGGGCCTTCTCTGCAGTGGTGCCCCACTTATGGAATGCGCTCCCCAGAGAGGTCTGCCTGGCGCCATCGTTATTTGTTTTTCGGCGTCAGGTTAAGACCTTTTTATTCCAGCAACATTTTAACAAGTTTTAATATTGTCTTTTCTATGTTTTTAATTGCAGCCAGTGTGGGTCAGGAATTTATTTATGTTATATTTTATGTAAGCCGTCCTGAGGCTTTTGCGACAGGACAGCATATAAATATCTTAAACAAACAAACAAACAGTGATGGTCTGGATGGACTCTGGGCATCAGTTTTCTTCTGTCCTTGAAGGAAATTCAGCAAGCAACATTTTCCTATTGGGAAGGATGGCATGTGCACGTAGGAGAGATCTCTGGATTCAGCCTCTCACATCTTCAAATTATGAGGATTGGGGGGGGGGGTGAGAAAAAACACCCCCTACCCAAGGCCCTTGAGTAGACAAAGTTGGCTAAAGGGATGTGACACACCTGGAAGATCACAATGAGCTCTGATAGCCACCAGTTTGCCGTTCAAAGTCTAAACAGTGGCTACAAAATCTACTTGGATTTTGGTCAGAAACCTCAAACACTTCCCAACCACATTAGAAGCAAAGCCAATATTTCTTAATTAAAGAGTTTGTCCAAAGTCAGAAAAGAAACAGGAGATATTTCAATTAGAAAACAAACATAACCCAGCTTTAGTCTGGCTGGGTTCAGGCAATTCAGCATCGCACAGGTGTCATTGTCCCTGACGCACGAGTTGTGTTGTCTGAACCCAGCCGTGCTGACAAGCCATGGCTTGTTACCCACAGAAACCCACAAAAAGAACCCAAGGGTTATTGTTGGCCTGTGAACAGTTGGCTGTTCACCATGGTTTATTGTCTCAGCTGGGTTCAGATTATACAACAACCCATGTTAGGTGTGGGTCACCAGGTTGGCTAACCCACTATCTGTCCTGTTTGAATTCCACACTCATTCCCTTGCCCCAGTTGCCAAGAGATGCTCCCCAGTCCCTGCACCTCAGTCAGGAGAACAGCCAGAATCCAAATATCCACCCATCAGGCACAAAACTTCTACAGCCTTTTATCCAGTCTAGCTAAAGGCGTAAGGCAAAAAAGTAACACATCCATTCCTAATTGTGCTGGAATGATAAAGGAGCCAGCCGCTAATTAACAGGCAAACAAGAGGACTTTGTTCTAGCAAGCCAATGATCTTGAAAGGAGACTTGTCAAAATACATCACACACGAAGAGAGAGCTGGATACCCCAAGAGACAAACTGTCTGGCTTGGAATAAGGGCATGTTTGGTGTTCGCTTATATAGTGCCTGTGCTTCTCAGCTTCGAAGAGCAGCCCCAAACCTTCAGTGCACAGCACTTCTCTGCCACCCATTGCCACACATTGTCCTGGAACCCTCCAGGGGCGCTGGATGGGAACCCCCATCATACCAAAGCATGAAGGAGCCTGCAGTCCAAGACACGTGGAGGCAACCAGCTCAAGAGAGGTTGCATCAGCCGGTTGGGATGCTAATCTAAGACCAGTTGTGCACAATCCCATGTGCGTAGCTAGCCATGGTGGGTTGTCATGTCGTGTGAACCTTGACTGCTTCCCATAAGGTGGCTTCTTTGTGGGCAACAAGCCACCTTGGCAAATCCATGGTCTGAGGCCATAATAGATCATTGTATTATCTGAATCTGGGCAGCCGACCCCATACAGGGAAGCAGAGAATGTGTTGCTCCATGAAAGCAGCAAAACACCCTTGCTGCCCTTACCAAGCTCACCTGGGCCACCACCAATGCCACCCACCCCACTGATGCCCAGGTACCATGGGTACCGGCACCGTGTTCCCCATTGCAGCCGTGGGTTCATTTTTGCTTGCCGTGGCTCCCCTGCCCCACTTTCTCCACCAAAGATTGCTTTGGGTTCTGCAATTTCCAAGGCGACAGCCCTTCCAAAGTGCCCAAGCTGCATATTGGAAGGGCTGCCACTGGTTTACCTGTTTTAAAAAAATACATAATTTTGAAGTACTATAGACATTCATGCATATTTTTCTTTTTCCCCTTTTTAGTGAGTCTCATACAAACATGAACTTATAGGAGTCTGACATAAGAAGTCCTAGGACATTGAATAGTTTTCTGTCAAAGTGCAGCAGTTTTAATTTGCATTCTTTTGGAAGCTGTCAAAAGGCAAACTGTCAATGGAAGGCATAGATACAAGAGCTCTTTATTCACAAAAGACGTCGGCAAACAGATTACCACCTATACAGCAAGATCCTCCAGGTTTTGTTTGTTTGCCAGTTCTCAGCACCCTCCATCTTTTCTAGGTGCTCAAGAAAGTGAGAGCCATCCCATTTATGGGAGCACAGAATTTTGACAACTGTCAAAACTCAGGCTTCATTTTTAAAGAGGGCTTTTTACAGAGCTTCAGGCTTATTTGACAAGGATGTAAGCATGTGTCAAAAAAGGCACTTAGCCCCATGAAAACTCTCATTTTGAAAGGACGTGTCCTCTTTCTGCTTCCTATGTCAATCAGACTGTTTGTTCAGCTGGACCAGTTCTGATGCTGGCACTCCCAGGGCTCAAGCAGAGAAGCGCTTCCTTCATGCCCTCCTTCCTGAACTTTCGATGCTAGAGACTGAAGAGGAGACCTGTCCTGAAAGCTCATGTCCCACCCCTAACCGAGCTCAAGCAGATGGGATCAAGAGCTGACACGATCTGTGACACGGGGAGATCATTTCAAGAATAGCCAAGCTGGATCAAACCAAAAGGCCTACCTGGTACAGCATCCTATTTCTTCTCTTAACGTTGTCCAGCTGGTAGCCTGGAGGAGCTCTTATAAAAACAGAGTGCCTAGTTTAAGTATATGCTGTATGAAGAAGAACGTCCTTTTGTCTGTACTGGATTTCACACCGGCCAGTTTAACTCGGTCGACCAATTCGACAGCTCCTTTCTGCACTTCTTACAGCTCTCCCACCTCCTTGTTGAAGTGCGGAGGCCAAAACTGTGCGTGGTGGTCACACCATAGACTCATGTACAGGTATGACAATGTTGGTGGCTTTCTCTTCGATTCTTTCCCTAACAATCCGCAGCATGGGATTTGCTGTTTTTATAGCAGCTGCAGAGCAAGCTGACGTTTTTGAAGAGTTATCTGCCACAAACCTAGACCCGTTTCTTGATCATATACGCAACGTGACGCTTTCCCCAAAAGGTCAAGAGCAGGGGCTTGGGTGGAGGAGGCTGGGTGAGTGGCTGAGCTCAACTGCGCATTGAATCCAAAAACCAGTTTTGTTCTTCAAAGCAACATTCATTTAGCACATAGTGAGTTGGCCAGTCCAGAAATGAATGGGTACTGCTGATTAACAATTACCAAGGGCCCGAAACACATGAATCATCCCATAGGTTATATGAAACACCAAGGGTCGGAACTCCCCCTAAGCCTCACCACTGGGTGGGAATTACTGAATTTCTCGCTGTCCGGAGGCACAGCTGAAAGAGATCAGTTCTTAACCAGGGTTTTTCTAAATCACAGCAGGATCATTAAATCCTGTATGACGCCTTAAAATATGTTTCAGCTAGCTATGGACACCTAGAAAATGAAAGCATATCACCCTAACATGATGAAAAAGCTGCTTTGGGAGGTTTCCCTTCTGAAGCAGCCCCCAAACCTTCACGCACTCACTTGCTGTCTGCTTTAAGCTGGGTTACGTCTGGTCGCCTCCTTCGAGCGCTCACTGAGCCTTCCTTTGTCCAGTGGTGTCATGGAAATTTCACCACAGACGTTTCTATGAACAAACAGGAAACCCGTTGTCAGTGTGGCAAGTTGGGGAGCTGATAAAAGCAGGTATATGGCTGGAGATCACAAGAAGCAGGGCAGCCAAGCAATAGAAGGGACCCGTTGTGCGATCCTGAATACATTAGCAGCTTCTTCTCCAGCATTCACCTTCAGGTAAGGAAACCCAACCTGTATGCAGTGACTCGGCTTTTGCAAAGTTCTTCTTCTGTGCCCTTCTTTTGGCCTTCTCCACTAGTTACCGGTTGCCTCCTGTTTTACATGACTTAGGACATGGAGCCCCAGAATATAGGAGCAGTGTACCTGCAAATGGCACACGCTGTGAACAAACATTGCGAGTAGATCAGCAGCACCCCCGGGCTCTGTTTCTAAATTTATTGGACTGGCTGGCACGGGGAGAAGCAGGTTTTACTTTTTAAAAATATGCTGAAGCTTTTCTTTGCCACTTCACAAGGGAGTTCACATCAAAATAAAGATAAAATGGATTCATGTATAATCTGCAGTCCTGTGCCAGGAAAGTAACTTTTTGAGTAGAAGTTCAGAATTGAACCTGTAAAACTAAATCAAACCTTTGAAGGTAGTGCGAAACAAAAACAAAATACCAAAAACCTAGAAGCCTTATAAATCTAAACTCACAATGAAGATGCGCTTTGATTTGATCCTGCAAAGCAATGTTTGTGTTCTGGAATTTAGAAGGTGACATCTTCCTACACTTAAGGCACAATTCTATCTATATTTAGACACAAAAAACCCAACAACTCCAATGCTGAGAGTTGTAGGACCTCTCTCTCTCTCTCTCTTTCTCTCTCTCTTGGTCAAATAGGCATAGGATTGTGCTTTCAACTTCCATTTCAGGAAACAGTCTCACCTTACATCTGTGCATATTAAGCAGCTGTAAAAAGAACAGAGGCAGTTTTGGGGCACATGTGTGTGCTTTTGAAGGTGACTAATCATGAAATGCACGGTATTTTCATAGAAAATTAATGCAAGGTAGCAACAGGCTACAGAGACACGAACAGCCGTCTCACTGTTGCCAACCTGTCCTGGTGGGAGTTCTTGTCTGGCTTAATTCTGGCCTATATTCTCAGTGCGGCTTGGAAAAAAGTACTCCCCTGACCTCATGCTTTTCACAGAGCCCAGTGTATCTTTTAGTAAACTATATCTACATACATCATGCTTTAATTTGGGGCTGTTTAGTTTAGAGGAGAAAAGAATACCCAAGAAATAAAATAAGAATTAGACATGGTGCTCAGAAAGAAGAGACCGACATCTTTTCCTCTGTCTCATGTAATGCTGCTGGAACTTAGGCTGATCCAGTGGAATTTATGAGACTCAAAGGAAAACGGTTTTTCATACACCTGCTCTTTCCTTGGCTCAGTTCAAAGTGATGGTTTAAAGGACTACATGGCCAGGGGCAGGATACAATCATATGCCCCCTGGATGAAGAGCCCAGTGGTGTGACCTGAAAATATTTGAAGGTGGCTGTGGAGGAACGGGGGACAGGGCCTACTTTGGACTGGCCCCCAACCTGGGTATGCCTTCACAGGACCAGCCCTGAGCTGATTTGGGGGGTGTCATGCAAAGGCCTATTTTATCTACTGCATATCTATAACCCCCCCTCCCACCCCCTGAGAAGGAGAGAGGCCTTTGTGGAAATTTTCTGCCTCAGACACCGAAATAACTCAACCAGCCTTGGGGTCGGCACATTGTAATTCAACTGTGGCATGTAAAGACAGACTTGCAGAGAGGTGGGGAGCAAGCTGCCCTGAGCCAACCCTGCCAGGCTAAATAGGTCTGAGACCCCCAATTTTCTCTTCCTCCCTAAACTTGACAAACAAGCAATTAAAACAGGGTGCACAATTGTGCCTTTAAAAGGCCTGCAAACCAGGTGAACACAAACTTGCTGCATTTTGCTTGACTTCTCATCCCGAGCTTTAAGCTGGATGGACCTGATGGACTATTTGAGCAGGAAGGCAGGGCAGGTGAGGCCACGAGGCAGGTGAGGCCACGGCTTCAGGCGGCAAATACCAGACACCAGTGAGCACCTGGTGTGTTGCTTGCATTGCATTATGATTCCTCTACTGTCTACACATGGGAAGGAGGAAGGGGGGGCATCTCGTTCTCCACCCCAAGTTGCACATTTTATCCCGTTAAAAACAAGATCATGCACATGGTCGGCATGTCATGAATGGAACCGACTGGAGCCGGGGGTCAGACTAGATGGCCCGGGAGACCCCTTCTGACTCTCTCTGTTTCAATGTTTCTGTCAAATAAAATTGTATCTAACAAGCTGGTTCGATCAGGAAGCCTTCCTGAAATAAGCAGGTTTTCAAAGCAGGCGGTGGAAATGATACAAGTGCTCTTGGGACATTGCATTGAAGCCATGCTTACCTTTCATCTGTTTGTCTGAACCATTTTAAACTTAAAGTTTTTGCTTTTATACTGGAATCTTCTGAATTTCAGGAGATGCAGAGGGATGTTACATGCGAACTCCTGTCCAAGGTGTAGGAGTAGAACAGGATTATTTGCACTCAGCAAATATTCCATAATGATAAATTAGTGTAATTTGCTGCCGCAAGGGCTTCTCCCCACCATAAAAAAAACTTTGTTTTTTGCTTCTTCGTTTAAGTCTGCTCATGGCTTCTCAAAGGAAGAAAGGGGGGAAAGCTGGCGACAATATTTTGACTCTGCAAACATCCCTCATTAATAGTTGAAGATCAAAAACAATCCAATATTTTATTAGTGGAGAGACAGTCTTTCTGGGACCTGAGGTTCTTTCATCTCCAGCTTTGTAGAGGATTTTACATGTTTTCTGAAAAGCATCATGGTATTATAAGTTTGTTGAGCATAAAGCGTCAAACACGCTGAACTCACAGCCAGTGCGTTATTTTTTTTCCTCACTGGCTGAAAGTTAAATTTGCTGTGCTTGAGCCAACACCATCCCAGGGAAGAGTTAAAGGAGTTAAAGTGTTTTATGCTAGAATTGCGTGCTTGAAAACATATTTATTATGGCCAGAATTTTATACCCCAGCATAAGTCACATTCACCCAACAACCCACAGCGCATATTATTTAAGATTTTCTTTTAAACCCTTTTCATGTATTTGTTTTAATCAGTCAAAATTATTAAATGACTAGTGATCGAAGTCTGGAACCTTGGGTTACAAACGGCCAAGTGACAGTAAAACCTGCATTTTAAGGTTTGTTTTAACTAAACAGACCTGTGGCAAATAGCCCTATTGGTGGCCACAGATAATTAAAAATTAATTAATAATTAAAATTTATTTATTTATTTAAAACATTTATATGCCGCCGAATCATACCACAGCACCTCTGGGCAGCTCACAAACACTAAAGTAATAAAATAATTTAAAATGCTAACTTAAAACTCAAAGGATGCTATTCAGTGTCAGCCTCATAGAGTGTAGGCCCATTGAAATGAATGAGACATAAGTTAGTCATGGCTAGCTTCAGTCCCATTCATGTCAATGGATTTACTTGACATAGGACTAATACTGAATAAAAGCACATAAAACAAACAAGCCAAGACCTGCAACAAAATGTTGCAGTGTAAACTTACTACCTAGGAGACAAAGAGGACTCCCGGCAGCCACCCAGACCCTCCTTCAGGATATCACAGTCCAGGGGACAATGGAAAGCAGGCTGAAATTTGCAGGAGAGTAATTTCCAGCAGATCGCCAGGGTTTCCAAGTCCACGCTGTCTAACTATTGGAACAATTGCTCCAGTTGTCCGATTTTTATTCTGTTCTCAGCTTCTCGAAGGTTCTAAAGGAGCAGACAGTCCTCTGCTCCCAGAGCAAAAGGCGCATTTACAAAGGGCTTGTACAAAAACTATATTCATATTTCTGGAAGTCATTAGGAGAGATTCCTTGCCAATTTTCTCTGCATGCAACCCACCTTCTCCCATCACTTTTCTGGTACTTTAAGAACTTAAGAATGATTGACTGGGATCACACAACCCAGTAGGCCCTGACAGTTTATAAACCAGGGTGGCTTGTCGTACTGTCTGAACTCAGCAACATGGCTTGTTAACCTCTCTGGCTGGGTGCATTCAATATGACAAACCACCAGGGCTTGTGTGAACCCTGTTATTGTACTAAGAGCTTCCAAAAACCACAATAGGGCAATTCCTTTATCAGGCGGCCACAAAGCAGGGAGCTAGATTTGAGTCCTCCAAAACTCTTTATCAGGCAGCCTCACTGGCAGCAATTGGAGAAATGTTACCTACGTGTTAAAGGGAGGTTGCTAACAAGAGGAGAGTCTTTTTAGTTATGGCTCCCTTGCAATGGAACAAGATTCCCAAAGAGGTGTTTAAACTTTATTTTAATATTGCATTTCATTCTGTACCACTGCTATGCTCCTTTGCTGATTCAATTGGAATTGCTATTGTGGTTTTCTGTTTTAAGCTCATTTTTGTTTGTTTGCAGTGAGATTTTTTTAAAACCTTTGTTAACCGCCCAGAGAGCCTCAGTGCTTGGTGGTATAACATTGAATTGAATAAATAAAGCAATAAAAACCGCATTCAGGGTGCTTCTGGAAGTGCATTCCCCAAGCACAATCTGTCTGAGAACATGGTCCAGTGTCTTATCTTCTTCAGCTTAACAGACTTTTTTTCTGAATAAATTTTATTATTTTCTCTACAATCTAACATTAAAAACATCAATCATTTAAGACATCGGACATATTGGGTTGACATCTTATTCTTTTTAACAGTCATTAACCGTACTCGAATCTACGCATAGTCCCGTTTCTCTAGCCAATAATAAAAGGAGTTCCAAGTTTGATAGACGTATGTATCCTCCTTCTCCTTCAGAGACAATATGTCCATTTCTGCACAGTCCAAAATCTTTTTAAAGATCAATTCTTCGATAGGTGGCTCTTCACTCCTCCAACGCTGAGCAAATACAATCCTCGCCACGGTGATTTATGTGTAGAATCAGGTATACAACTTGTTCATCAAAGTCATCAGAAATAATGCCTAATAGAAAAGCTTCAGGTTTAAATGTTAAAGGTTTTTGTAGCATTTCCTCAAGCCATGTATGTATTTTAACCCAGTATTTTTTTGCCTTGTCACAAACAGACATTTTTTTCTGGAAAGAAAATTGACAGAAGCAGCAGTGGCAAGAAAGTTGGGCATAAGGGGACAGCACGCTGTGAATGCCAAAAAACCTACGACGTAGCACTTTGCCAAAAAAACCCACTGTACAAGCATGCCCAAAAATGGAGCTGGAGCCCAGGAATGAAGCCTCTGTGGCAGAATCCTCCAGGTTTCTGTATTTCTGGAGCTGCCCTCACTTTTCATAGTGGGATAACCCAAAAAGCACAAGAAAAACATGGTTATACAGAAAAGGATAACTTGGAGGGCATCCCCTCAAATTCTCCCCTTTCCAACAAGGTTCTCAGGGGTTTCGGGGGGCTTCCCACATGTCCCTGGGTCCCCTCACATTTGCAGATGTCTCCAAGGTGGTAGCATCCCTGGGAACCGCAAAGCGTCTTGGTGGAAGGGGGTGCTTAGTCCAAAGAATCAAGCCCAGGGCGCTCTTTTCCAGGTGAGCCCAGGTGGGAGCTGGTTCAAATTGCTGTTTTATCAGGAAAGTACTGTATTTTTTGCTCTATAAGACTCACTTTTTTCCCCCTCAAAAGTAAGGGGAAATGTCTGTGCGTCTTACAGAGTGAATATGTGTGTGCAGTAAGTCTGTCAGATATGCAGCTCGTGGGGAAGCGATGGGGAATGTGCCTGTGATTATGTGCCCATTTGATTCAGAATATTTTTTTCTTGTTTTCCTTCTCTAAAAACTAGGTGTGTCTTATGGTCAGGTGCATCTTATAGAGCAAAAAATACAGTATATCAGTGAATAGAGCTACACATGGTCTTGGAGAAAAAGGAATGGCTGAGCCCTTTTAAAGCGCTCTTCAAATATGGAGCACTGAATCTGTCATGTGCTGGACACGCGTCAAACTCAGCCCTTGCACCACTGGGAAACCCCTCTGGTTTTGCATGTTGCTCTGGTGCTGACATTGCGGACGGGGGTGCTTTTGAAATTGCGGGGGCACCTGCAATGCAGAAACCTGGGGGATCATGCCGAGAAAGGGAGAAAGCAGCCCCTTTTCTCACATCACAGGCTCCGGGGACTTCGCAAGCCGCAGACAGGTAGACCACCCCCCCACACACACACACACACACACCAGCCCCTGCCTCAGGACCGCTGAGCTGACCTGCACAATTAAGAATTGCAATAATTGTAATTTAAATTAACATAGGGGCTTCTTGGAGGGCACTTGTGGAATGCCCCTGTGGTGATTGTGAAAACCAGCTTGCCAGTTCCTTGTCACCCTTTCCAAAATAAACACCCCAACTCTAACCCTAACCCTAATCCCAGCCCCCAAGTTCAGTGAATTAAGCATGGCGGTTCCACAGTTACTTGTATTTTAATTAATTGAATTTCTATACTGCTCCGGTAACCAAAGCCCTTTTTGGATCCTCCTGGTCTCAGCCTTAAAATGGAGTACAGAAATAGGTAGCAGGGCCAGGCTGCGATCCCAGACACCTTTACCCAAGAGTAAGCCCCACGGAAAACACAC
Organism: Varanus salvator macromaculatus; assembly: GCA_023646645.1. Classification (NCBI taxonomy): domain Eukaryota; kingdom Metazoa; phylum Chordata; class Lepidosauria; order Squamata; family Varanidae; genus Varanus; species Varanus salvator. Next base: position 4,683,402 of record JAIXND010000771.1, on the reverse strand, counting down.
AAGCTGCTTCTGAGTCATCGGACACAGGATCGTGCTGTTCATTAGATTGGGCTTTCCCTTTGAAGGGCAGGTTTCAAGTTATACCTGGGATGATGAGAAGAAGAAACATACATGGGCCTGGTCCCCATTTTTGAAATTATAAATATGGCAGTTCCCCTGATCTGTTTCTAGCCTGGAGCAAACATACCAGCAGAGAACAAATAGGGCAGTTTTTATATAAGCAAAGCTAGAGATTAATTTTATGTTGGATGTGATAGATTTTTAAATATTTTTCACATTTTAATTTTAGGAGTGATAGATTTGTCACAGAACTTGAATTTGGTAGCATTGGGTAGTGATGGAAGGGAAGATAACTTTCCATTACCAATTTTTTTTTTTTTGGCAGGGGGTGTACTGTGAAGTCATCTTCAACTTATGGAGACACCATGGATGTCCAAAAAGTCCTGTCCAGGACAGCCCTGCTCAGCTCTTGTACATACAAGGCTGCGGATTCCTTTATGGAGTCCATCCATCTTGTACTTGGTCCTCCTCTTCTTCGGCCTTCAACTTTCCCCAGCATGATGGGACTTTCCAGGGAGTCTCGACTTTTCAGGATGTGTTCAAAATAGGTCAGCCTCAGTTTTGTCCTTTTTTCCTTCCTGGGAAAATTCTGGCTTGATTTGTTCTAGGACCCACTTGAATGAAGCTCAGTGGGGCTTCGTCCCATGTAAACACATCTAACTCTGACCCTAGAAGAGTATTAAATGTGATGGAATTTATATCAAAGAAAAGATCCTGCTCTAAAACAATTAAACTCACTATTTCCTGTAGTGAAGAGAAGCCTATCCATGGCCACTTGATCCTCTCTGTGTTTAGGCAGAAACTTTCCCTGCAGGATCCAATTTATGCTGACGCAGAAAGCGGGGAGAGGGGTGGTGAGTGAAAGACCTGTAAGGATGACTGCCGGGGAGAGAAGGCCCCCACAAAACCTGTTTTATTCCAGCTGTTTCCCCCCCTTCTAGAAAGGGGCTTTGCAGCCAGAAGTACTTTTCTAGCTGTATTCTGCTGTTCTTCCGAAATGGCTGCGATGCATTGTGCTTCTAATTAAATTACAATCATTATTTCTCAATTTGCACCTGTATATATACATTAGGATAGGCCCATCCCAGGAAAACGGTTGCCTTCTCTTGCACTCTTTTTTTAATCATGCGAAGCAGCTGCTGTATTCCTCGTAGCTGCCCCAGCACAGCAGAGCAAAGGGTGCGTTAAGAGTGCTCTGTAAATTTTTCCCACGGACACCTTGAGGATTAAAAGCTCCTGCCTTTGGCTGGCTGGCTGGCTGGCAGGCACTCAGTTTGCCCAAACAACCATTTTATCATTTCACTCATTTAACCCTTACTATTTCTAGACTGCTAGATATTAAGAAAAATCCCTAAACAATTTCCATGTAAATATTAAAATCATAAGTAAAGTCCCATTTAAAATACAATTTTTACATGATATAACTGCAATATGAACAGTAAATAGAGTAGCATGGTTAATTTAATTAAAACTTGCTGAATAGATGTATTTCCAGGAGGCAATTGAAAGATTCGAGATGTCAAGTTCCTAAACTGCACAAGGAAGGTTTTTTCCATGGGGTGGGTTCCACGACCGAAAAGCCACTCTGCCGAGATATTGTGTGGTGACGTTCTGATCCTGTTGGAAGACTCATCAAGGCCTCCTGCAATAATCATAAAGGTTGGTTGGATATATGGATTAGCTTCACTGATTTGCTACGTTCCTGCTTGGAAGAGGGTAATCTTGCCTTGGTCATCCAGGCACTGGTGGCCTCCAGTCTGGACTACTGCAATGCGCTAAATGTGGCACTACCCTTGAAGACAGTCTGGACTCTTCAAATGATGCAGAACAGGGCAACATGGTTGCTAATGAAGACTGGTTCTTATGAACACATTACTCCTGTCCTCTGTTGGCTGCACTGGCTACCTGCTCCAGTCCAGGCTGAATTCAAGGTGTTGACTATGACATATGAAGCCCTAAATGGCTTGGGACCATGTTATCTTAGGGGGTGCCTCACTCCATGCATCCCTGCCTGTCACCTAAGATTATCGATGAAGACCCTCCCATGAGTTCCTCTCCCTCAGGTGGTTCAGGGGGCGGTTCCAAGGAGCAGGACCTTGTCTGTGGTGGCACCCCAATTTTGGAATGCTCTACCATTGGCGATCCATCAGGCACCTACCTTGCTAAGTTTTAGGTACCTGGCAAAAGCTTTTCTCTTCCAGCGCACTGATGACACCACTTAGATTATTTATATGAATTTGCACTGGTTTTCCTATGTTAACTTTTATCTGTTACTTGATTATTTATTTATTTATTTATTTATTTATTTATTTAGGATATTTATATGCCATCCTATTGCAAAAGCCTCAGGACGGCTTACATTATTTATTTGGTATTTTATCCTGTCTATTTATTATGATATTTTAGTTGCATTTTTTTATTTATGCCACTTAATGGTACTTCGATTGTAATGAAACAAATGAGGTGAGGCAGTGCACTTCGTAGAACCTTGCATAAATTCACTTATAGTTTTCAGCTTATATGGAACAGCTAGAAGTCTAGGGGAGACATTATCAGACGAATTTCAAACATTTGCAATTCTTGGAGCGCTCTGATCAAATTGCCAAAGTGCCTGCTGGGATTCAGGTGTGCCTGGCCTTTTTCTTTCGACAGGATCGTCGCCTCTGGAAACGCATTCAGAAGGGAAGACGCTCCTGCCGAAAGAGGCCTCTGGTGGAACCCCTGCAGAGCAGGGTCCCCAGAGAGAGGCCCTCCGAGGCCGTGCATGAGTGGACAGAGACTAGGGGAGACGTCGCCTCATTTGTGGTGCAAGTACACTGAGTGCTTGACGGGAGATGGGAAAGGCAAGCATCCCTGATCAAATGCGTTCTCTTTTCCCCTTTTCCCACCAGAATGTGGCCCCTGGCGAGGTCCAGGGGAGGGAAATGGCCCCTCAGCCTTCCAAGGTTGCCCACGTCTGACAGCCTTTGCTCATACGGTGGCCTTTGGCTTTTTGCAATGCAACTGCTTCCATTTCTGGCATTTGAAATCCAAAAAATCCAGCGGGCGGCAGGTTGAGGGAGCTGGCCCAGGCGGACCTGCCAATGGACAGTTCGCCTGCTTTCTGCAGGTTCGGTTCTGACTTTCAGCTATGTGCGCATAACTCAGGGAGAAGGTTCGCCAGCATGGCCCCGATTCTGCCCCTGCCCCAGCTCCCCACCAGACATTCAGTGTACGTAAACTGGACACCTGAAAAGTGTCAAGGGAGGAGGTGAGATGCAGGAAGAAGAAAGAATATTTAGGGCTGTGTGAGAGAAGTTTATGGAGATGCAATTCCACTTAGACCATGATTGTCTCTTAGACAAAGAGCTGCCAGGCTGCTGCATTATGTTCACATGACTCCAGTTCTCCGTCAGCTTCACTGGCTTCCCATTGAAGTCCGGGCCCAATTCAAGGTGTTGGTTATGACCTATAAAGCCCTGAACGGCTTGGGTCCTGGTTACCTGAAGGAGCGCTTACGTCCATATATGCCCACCCGCCCTTTGAGATCAGCGGGAGAGGCCCTTCTCTGGGAACCCTCTGTGAAGGATATTAGGAGGGTAAATACTCGAAGGAGGCCCTTCTCTGTGGTGATGCCCAATCTATGGAATGCGCTCCCCAGAAAGGCCCGCCTGGCGCCATCGTTATTTGTTTTTTGGTGCCAGGCAAAGACCTTTTTATTCAAATATGATTTTAATTGTTAATATTATTTATTTATTTTATTCTTTGGCCAGGGCGACTTAAATTATACTGTTAAATTATACTGTTTTATACTATGTTATTCATTTATGATTGTGAGCCACCCTGAGGGTTCGGTGAATGGGGCAGCATAGAAGTTCTCTAAATAAACAAACAAACAAACAAACAATCTGGGTATAGTTGTTTATGCATTAAGCACATTTTATTTAGACTGCTGCTCTGTACATGATATACAGAAACAGTAAAATAGCAAAGTGTAATACCAGTGCTAGAACAACCGTGCAGGTTTCTGGTCCATTTCTATGCACAAGTACAAGTACCCTCTGTAACCTACCAGACCCTACCTGACGCCTTTCCTGCACAAGCCTGCCAAGCCGTTCAGGTCACGCTCTCCAGAAGAAAGTTGGGTGGGGGTGAGAAGCAGGGTCTTCCTAGCCCTAACTCCTATTTTTGGGGAGCAAGGTGCCTTGATTCCTCCTTCGCCCTGGTCAGAAATGCTGCTGTGTGGCCTGGCTTTCTAACGGTGTGGTTTTCTCGAGCCTATGCAGTTGCATTTCTTGTAGTTATGGCTTTATACCAGACGCTTATATTCTAATTAGGAGCATCTCAGGCGGCCATGCCTGAAGGACAATGAAAGCATCTTTTCGGTGCACAAAGAAACACACGGGACCTTCATGCAAGACTCTTGTCCTGCAATTTCAGGATCAAGGTGAGGCTCTTACAGGTAGAGGAAGAAGCGGTCCAGCCTTTCCTCCAGACCCATCTTGGCTGTCAACAGGCATCATGCAGGGGAGCGCTTATCTCCTTGTGGCAGCCGCACCTGAAGGAGGAGGGACTGCTGTCCAGGTGAGGCGTGTTTCAAGGACTGTCTAACCTGAGAATGGTGAAATATGAAGGTCAATCTCAGGCCCGTCAGCCCATGAGACGCTGCCTCCAGAACGCTGGAGACGACCGAGGATGCGGTGCCCGGGATGTGCGGGATCAGTGCCCCCTCTCGTCTTCTTGTACCAGGTGAGAAAGCTTCAGGTGTGTGCATGTGTGTCTGTCTCTGAGCAAGACCCTTTCTCTTTTCACATCAGCCTCCCTCCATTGTGTAGAGCCCCTTGTGACCAGGGTCTGCTCCAGCCACCTCGCTTTGGGTGTGCGACAATCTGCTCCCAAGAGCTGAAATTGATTTGGCCACATAGGGAAGAGGAAAAGAGAAATTCTCCAACTGTTTTCCTAGTCTTGTAGTTTAATTCATTTCTATATTGTCCCATAGCTGAAGCTCTCTGGGCAGTTCAATTTGGTTTGCAGTGTGCAATTTTATTTTTTTTAAAAAAAAGATGATGTAGATTTGACAAACGATGTAGATTTTACAAACGGACATCTGGTGGAAGAAATGTACAGGATGTGACTAAATTCTGGATTTCAACTTGGATTCTAGTGTAGAAGCCGGTGTCTCTTTTCTTTTGATCAGAATACTTATAATAAAATAATTCATTTCTAGAAAAGTGTTGCCTGTTTGTCATTGTGGAAAATAAGTACCTGGCATGGCCAGGTGATGGAGTCTCCCAGAGCAGCACCAGGAAGGCCCCGCTAAGGACTTGATACTATGGAGAGCTACTGCTGGCCAGAACTAGTGACACTAGAAACATGGAAACAGAGTGAGAGTGGGCCATCTAGTCTGACCCTGACTCCAGCCAGCTCCACTCAGGAGATGGCTATCCTTGAACAGCCTCACCACTGGGGCCTCAGCCACCTCCCGTGGAAGCCCATTTCATGCCCTCAGGGTCCTGACTGTCAGGAAGTGCTTCCTGGCGTCCAAATTGAACTCTGGTTCCCTGAGCTTGGCTCCATTGGAACGTGTCATGCCCTCCACCGCAGGGGAAGACAGGTCTCTGCCCACCTCCGTGTGACACCCCCTCACGTACCTGCATGTCACCAGCAGATCCCCTCGGAGTCTCCTCTCCTCCAGGCTGAAGAGGCCCAGCTCCCTCAGTCTTCCCTCAGTGTAGCAGCCCTTGCAGGTGAGGCTTTTTATCATGTGAAGCGCCCTGCCTCCCTCAGAGGATTTTATGGGGGAAAAGAAGGTCATCGTCTTCCATGCCTCTCCCCGCTTTTAGGGATGGCATGACTGCACAATGACTTGGGATGCTGAGGACCAGCAGCTTGCTGCATCTCAAGCACCTTTGGTGACCAGATGTGGCTGCAGCCCTTGGCAAATGCCTCACTGCCCCCGTTTCTAGACCGGCCCCCTTTCAGGTCCAGGTGGGCCAGTCCCACGATGGCCAGCATGCCAGGGAGAAGACGGGCTGAACCATTCTCCTTGACATGCTCCCTAAGGAGGGAATTTTTAAAGTTCACTTTTGTATGAAGAAGCATTCCTGGCCATGCAGCTTGCCCTGAATTTTGGATAGTACAGCCACTGATGAATTGCTTAAAAAAGAGGGCAGGGATCACCAGAAGGAAAAAAGGACAAAAGAAGATGCAAAGATGCTGGTTGGTGTACAACGTGCAAACGGAAACTTATATGTATGGGGAGCATCCAGGAACAGTAGCTATAATTTAAATAGAAACATATCTCACCATAGTAGGAAAGAGTGGCTGGATCACCTGCACTCTGGGTTAACCTGCTGTCCAGGTGCTAAGCTTTGATGGGCCACTCTGGGGCACTCCACCTTTCCTTCCATATGATTCCTTGACTTTAAGCCAGACCTGAAGTGGACAGTTCTTCAGAACCATCTGAAGTGGTCCAGAGTCAGACTCAGGTTTGCTTCTGCATCTGCCGTTCATCCAAAGACGAGGCGGAAGACAGAATTTCAGTCCAACTTTGAGTGGGATGATGGTGTGCCAGAGAAAGAAACAGAATCTTGGTTCCTTCTCTCTTCTCAGCTTCAGGGTAGTGTGTGCCACAAACACTAGAAGTAAACAAACAGTAAAGTTAAGTAAAAGACACAATCGACAAGTGTGGTTCTGCTTCACAGCTTGCTGGGAGTTGTCCCAGCATGATCCTTAGAACACATCTCTTCTGTATGAAGATATAGCCATGCAGCAGCTTTAATTGGCGAGTGTCGTGGCCTCTAGGAACCAGGGAGGCAGGTTTGTGCGAAAGCCTAGGTGAGCAGAGACGGCGACGGCAAGTGACATTCTTGAGCGAGGCTGGAGATGTTCTTCGCTCTGCTTGATTATATTTGAAAAGTTTCCTTCATGTTGTCTCCTCCGTTCATTTAAAAAATGACAAGTGATATGCTTAAGTACACAGAAAGTTTATAATTAATCCCTCGTGGATCCTTCTAGAGTTGGTGTTGAAGCACCAAATGCTTCACCTTCTTGAGAGGGGAAACAGGAAGGGGTTCCAGATGGAGACTCGCTGTACCCTGAACTTCACACATAAATGCTTCTCAGAGTTGCCGAGGCTCCAAGCGATGGGAGATCCTTTTGGCACCCTCTGGAATAATCTTCCGTCAGCCCTTACAAAGACTCATGTATTTTGACAGGCATTTCCTTTGTTTATCTGATCGATGTCTGCTTTAAAGTCAAATATATTGGTTTATCTTTCACAAACCTTCTTTGACTCAGTGCTGTTTCTAAATTTCATGTCATTAGTCACCTTGGGCTTCATTACATGGAAAAACAGGCCTAATTTTGCGTAAGGAAAAAAGCCAGTTTAAGCATGTTCTTTCCAACCATGCCCGGTCCTTTTGTGATCCCACATCAGACCAATGCATGCACATAGGGAAAGATTAGGGTGCTTCCTCATGCTTTGGGTTACAGACCCTGTTTGCCTTTGGCAAACCTTCCATTTTTGCAGGGCATTGAGGTGTATATGAGGCTGTTCCAGGTAAGGGTCAAGAAGAATACAGTTTTGCCATGGGGTTGGCTTCAATCAGGCAGTGCTTCGCCTTGCAGCGTGAGTCCTGAGAGGCATGATCATAATTTCTTTCTTATACAGACACAAATATCAGACAAGTGCTGCTGGAAGCGGATGCTAACATGACCGCAAGTTGCAGCTGCGATTACAAACTGCGTTCTGGTGGAGCTACTACAAGGAGAAGCGCTCCTGAAGATATCATAGATAGATAGATGGCAGCCGTCTTGCTTGGACAATGCAGAGTGGGGTACAAGAGAAGAGCCATGCTGGATCCGACCCCGGATCTGACTGGTGCAGCATTTTGTCCTCACCAGTGGGATAGGAGGACAACAGCACCCTCCTGCCCATGTTCCCCACCAGCTGGTATGCACAGGTATACCGGAAGGGGCATATGATCCTCAGAACCAGTAGCCAATGACTGCCTTCTCTTCCATGAACTGGTCCACCCCCCATTGGCTTTAAAAAGGATTGACTTCCTGGGGCAGTGAATTCCACAGCTAGCTTGCTGCTTCCAATATGTTAAACTGCATGGCATTTAGAGACATAAATTGGCCTGGAGTTACGGAGAAAGGAGGGAATGTTGGCATCCCCATTCTATTAGGGATGTGGAAACATTTTTTTCAGCAGGGCACGTGGTCTGTTCTGTCTGGATCGCCGAAGCTGCAAGTCCGTTGTTCCTGCTACACCTGGTCGGGTGAATGTGTACCATGCCTTGCCACTGATCGCTGGTCCAGGCATCTCACAGCAGCAGTAAAATGCCAAGAAAAATACAATGTAATGATAATAAACAGAAGGTTGGAGTTGCTTACGAGCATCGGAAGAACCTTGCTAGGATGTCCATCGAACCCTGTCTTCTGGCCACAGGATCCCACAAGCAGTTCAGGAGTGCAGCACCACCCTCAAGCCCATGTTCCCCAGCAACTGGTGCACCCAGGCATACTGCTGCCGATACTGGGGACAGCCTCTAGCCATCAGGCCTTGTCGCCACGGATTGCATCCTTCTGCACAAATTGGTCCAGGCTCCTTTTCAAGCCACCCCAACGGACACGGCCGTCACGACCTCTTGTGAGATTCCCACTGAAGAAGAATCTTCCCGCATTCAGCTTCGTAGGATGATCTTTTGGGTGCAGGTATTGGGAGAGAGGGAGAAAAATGACTCCCTTCCTACTTTTTCCGTACCAGCCATAACTCCAGTCTTCTCTATCATGCCTTCCGTTGCTCACACTTTTTCTAAGCTAAACACCCTGAGCTCACTACAGCTTTGCCAGCCCTAAAATCTGCCTTTATTCCCCGCCACTGTATACTCAACTGGATAAATACCCCCCCCCCCCCCCGTAATCTATCTTTTATGAGAAACTGGGCCTGAGCAGAAGCAGGTTGGATGCAGCCAGTTGAGGGCAAGCAGAATCCAGTGAATTGTCTGGCAAAATATATTTAAGCACACACAAGAAAAAAAGAGGAAGCAATGTGATCTTAAGGTAAAAGCCAGGAAGGGAGCTGGTCTTGGTGGCAGAGCCCATGCATGGCTTTCAGTCATAATTCCCCCCCCCCCCCACCACCATCCCCAGTTTTATTAAGGATCGGAGATGTGGCAGGCTCAGCCCCGATTTCTAGGTCACTGCTGTACATCTGAATGCTGCAACCCAGCTTCTAAAGCTGAGTTTTCTAGCTGTGCTTCTGAGCTCTACCTGGCAAAGACCAGAGAGCTATTTTCTCAGCTTGGAAGGTTAGCCAAGTCCATTTGAAGCCATTTCTTTGTCTCACTTTAGAGAAGAACAGTCCATCTTTGGCTGGAAAATCCCAAAATATCTCCCATGCCGTGGCTCATGAAACTTGTTAGCAATCGTCTGGAGTGGAGCTAAGATTTTCCACTGTCATAAGAAGCGTAGAGTTAGAAGGGTTGTTGATCAAAACCATTTTTCTGGTCTCAAAACTCACACCATGACATGGGGCTGATGACAAAACAGGAGTCTGTCTTGCTTTTACACGCCAACCCATGACCTGCTCTTCTGCAGGCGACTGAGAGTGATGTATGAACTCAGACTATGCTGCTCTGCGGTTAACCCATGATTTGTTAAAGGACTGACTTTACAGCCAATTTCCTTATGACTACCACTTTAAATGGCAGTGAAACTTAGCATGTTTTGTTTTTTTGTTTACTGACTTTTCACACTGACTGGGTTCTTTCAGGTATAAGCCACCCTGAGACACTGTGAAGGGGAGGATATAAAAGCTTTGGATGAATGAATGAATGAATGAATGGGTATATTTCTGTTTCTATTTTGCCCATTCCCAGCACTGGAAGTCAAGGCAGCTTGACATTAAGAACATACACAATTAAAACATTAATAGAAAAGTACAAAAGTTAAAAGTCTAATAAAATCAGCCAGGAGATTAAAATGATAAAATAAAAAATATGTAAAATGCCCGAATTAAAACAGCAATTAAAAAACAACATAGGCAACAGTGATAATGCCATGCAATCCCACTGGTCCAGACTACTTCCGAAGGTGTGCCAGAACAGAAGAGACTTTGTCGGCCTGCAAAAGCATAGCACAGAGGGCGCCGATCATTCCGCCCTGGGGGTGGACTTGTGAAGCCTTGGGGCCACCCCCAAGAAGGCCCTCTCCCGCATCTCCACCAAGCGTGCGTGCCTGTGAGGGTGGTGGGAGCAAGGAGAGGACCTCCCCTGAAGGCCTCGGGTAGGGGCCCACCCATGAGGCGAATGTGCGCTTTCAGATAGCCTGGCCCCAAGCCGTGTAGGGCTCCCTATGTCAGAACCTGTGTGTTGAATTGTGCCTGGAAGCAGACCGGGCTGAGCAAAGGAGTTGTGTGCTTCCTCTGGCTTTTACCCCATCAGCTGAACCAGCTGGAGTTTCCAAGCTCTTCCGAAAGCTGCTTTCTCTAGCGTTATTTAGTCCTAAAGAGCTCTGTGTGAAGACTCATGCTACTCAGGAAGAATATGTCCTTAGGAATATGTAGATTCGGGCACTAGTTCCCACTTAGCCATGAACCTTGCTGGGTGATTTTGGGCTGGGGGCTGACTCTCAGCCTAACCTACCTCACAAGGTTGTTGTGAGGACAAAGCATGGAGGAGGAAGAGGATTATATGAGCTGCCTTGGGTTCTTGGCAGGGGGAAATTGGGTGGGCATGAATATAATACATCCATCCCTAAAGATAGAATACACAAGGACGCGAATGATTGAGACAGCCGTGCAGTTCCTTCAACCCAATTCATGTCCTTCTAGGATATCCTGATAGTTCTACAAGGAAGGAACCTCATGCACTGGTAGCACAGACAGTAAAATTTTCTCGTTGCCTCTGAATGGGGTGCCCCACTGGTACCCTTGGCCGAGGGGAGCAGCTGGGAGGGTAATGCTTACCACGGTCATCCAACCAAGGCAGGTGTAGGGAACCTCCAGAAAACAGGCAGGATCTGGCCAGCGGCATCCCACTTGCACCGTGCCCCCAAACAGAGCTAGTTGCCCCCTCTTTTAAAAGCCGAATTGCTGTGTGCACCAGATCTAGGGAGGAGCAGGAAGTTCATGGACCCTCCGCGCAAGGACCATGCCCAGGCGTCGCAAGGCACACCGATGGCCCCTCTCCAAACATGGCTTGGCACAACCTGCCTTTTGCACACAGGCATGCAAATACCTGCAGCCCACCTGGCACCCAACCTGCCATCTTTTTGGCACCAGGTCAAGACAGTGCTCGATGTGGGGGGCCGTCGGTACCCCCTTGGCCATCCGGGGGCTGAAGCGGTGAGCCAGGGGATCATTTTCCTCTGCAGGGTCTTTTTTACGGCATGTCTTTTAGCTGTTTTAGATTCATTTTAATACTGCTTTGCTTTTGAGGGCTTTGCTTTGCTTTGCTTTGCTTTGCTTTGCTTTGCTTTGCTTTGC
>JAIXND010000771.1:4648727-4671859 GCA_023646645.1 Varanus salvator macromaculatus | reverse complement strand
GCTTTGCTTTGCTTTGCTTTGCTTTGCTTTGCTTTGCTTTGCTTTGCTTTGCTTGCTGTTTGCTGATTGCTGTCAACCCAGCTATGGGGCAGTATAGAAACTGATGATGATGATAATAATGATAATGCAGTGGGCAGCCTCCGATTTCCCACACTGCAGGTGCTGACATAGATTTAAAACTGCCGATAACACTTGGCAGGATAATTAAGCTCCTGCTTTTCAGATATAACTTTAACTGAAGGAAAATCCATTTCCCCCAGCTTCGGAATCGGTGGAGGCATCACCAAGCCAAGCACGCAGGGCCACGGGGTGGCATCTTTAGCAGCGGGTAGCTGCTGCTGAGCTCCCACTGCTGGTGCGAAAAATGGCCTTTAGCTGCCTGCCCCTCGTGTTGGTCTCTCAGAAATGCTGGCATTATGATTCCTGCCATTTCCTGCCCTCTCAGAAGCAGCTCATCCTGCACCCCACTGAGCAAAAATGCATTGCAACAAGGTCAGCGATGCGGGAAGGTTGACTTGGACTACAATGCCCATCGTTCCTGGCCAGCACACTGGCTGGGGGTGACGTGTGTTGCAGCCTCACCTGTCTGGGGGACTGCGGTTTAGAGAAGGCTGAGAGCCGTGGCACAGAGAGGAAATGGACGAAGGGTTGCTTCCTCCCCCCCCCCGCCCCCCCGAGCCTTTGTGTCATTCTGTCCTTTGGTAATAACCTCAATGAGTTGCCATTTCTGGCTCAGGTTCTTTTCCATACAATGCAGACTTGAGGCCTTGAGACGATGGTCCCCCACCAACCTGCGATGGAGAAGAGGATTTGATCAGGGATGACTCGCCGCCCGAGGTCTTTGTGACTCAGACAAAAGGGAGCCGAAAAGATTTCAGCAGTTTTCAAGCAAGAGTTTCTGAGAAGACCCCAAGAGAATGGAAATGCCGGAAGGGGCTTTCCTAAAATAGACTCAGTGCGTTGTAGCTGCGCAAAGTGAATCAAACTCCCACATCTAGGTTACCGCCGCTTGGAAGAAGATTCAGCAACCACTTCCCATTGAAAAGAATCCTGCAATCCTTTGGCAACAGGAAACGACACAGCTGCCCTCTAGTCACTAAAAACACTTTTGCCTTTGGGCAAGAAAGTTCAGGAGAGAATCGGGGCCCAATGACTTGGGAGGGGGCAGAAGCTCAGGGTGAAAACTAAATTAGCAGTAGTTACCTCTAAATTACTTGGTTATTCACTGGTTTGCACCTAGAAGAGAATTTTTGTTTGTTTTGTTGTGTTGTGCTGAACAGGGGCAAGAAGAACCCCGGTTGCCCACAAGATGCCTACAACTTTCCTTGCCTTATTGCCAAACAGGTTTTGCAGGTTTCTGGAGAATTAAAAATCCTGCAGAACTGTTTGGCCCAGAGAGGAGTGTGGGAATATGAGAAACGCTTCCTACCACGTCAGTTCAGAGGTCCACCTGGCCCATTATCACCTAGGCCAGCCTTCCCCAGCCCGGTGGTTGAGACCAGAACCCCCACCATCCCCAGCTAGAGTCCAGAGCAGCCTTCAGCATACAAAGCCTCGCCCCTCCGTGTTGCTCTTCCCAAGGTGGACCAACCCAATGGCTCTTCGCCACGATGGCTTTGTCATACTCTCTGCAGCTCCCCATCTTCAGCCCAAACAGGTGGCTAATGGTGCAGTATCAGCCATGCTTACTCAGAAGTAAGTCCATTGTGCTGAATGGAACATACACTCCCAGGAAAGTGGGCACAGGAGTGCTACCTAAAGGACCAAATCATCCCTAATATGACCTGATTTAGTTTTTGGATTCAGCCCAACAGCCTAGAGGTTGATCCTAAATCGAAGCACACAGAGAAGCTGAAGGTCAGGCACTTTCTGGAGGAGAATTCCCCAAGGAAAGAGAAAAGCGAAACAGCAGCAAAAACAAGAAAACTCCACACACATGGGGAAATGCTTTGTGCACAGAGACTAACTTGCCTGGATTTCAGCCACAGATGTTGTTGTTGCGTGCCATCAGCTTATGGCAACCCTTGAATGAAGGGCCTCCAGAATGTCGTGTCCTTCACAGCCCCGCTCAGCCCTTGCCGACTCAAGGCTTTGGGTTCCTTTATGGAGCTCGTCCATCTGGTACTCGGTCCTCCTCCTCTTCAGCCTGTGACTTTCCCCAGCAGGACGGTCTTCTCTGGGGAGTCCTGCCTTTTCATGAAGGGTCTGAAGAACAACAGCTTCAATTTCATCATTTTTGCTTCCAGGGCAGGTTGACTTGATTAGCTGCTAGTTATTTATTGTAAGTGCTTCACATGTTCACACTGGTTCTGCTCAGCACCTAGGAAATAACTTGATTGGAGGACGACTTGGGAGAAAGGTGGAGCACAGAAGTTCAGCAACTCGTCCTGAGCCCTAGAAAGTCTCCCATCCACTTTATTATCTATTTCATTTCTACACCCCCCCAGTAGCCAGGCTCTCTGGGCAGCTTCCGGCCAGAAGCCTTCCACCCTCTAATGTTCCCCTCTTGCTCCTGCTTTGAGGTATGGAGGCCAGGTACAGACCAGAGTTGAACCCACCTTGAAATTAAAAGTGATCCACTTAACCAGAATCCTTCCCTTACTGCAAATTGCGCATTATCCAATAGCTCACCTTATGTGTTTAATATCCAGACCATATAAGGATCTCGTCATGCGTTCCAGATTCCTGACTCCCAGACACACCAGCTGGGGCTGATGCCAAACCCTGTTGGGGAAAGCTATTTTAAAACCCTCTTTTACCCCGATGCTTTAGGAACCTGTTGGCTATTGGGACAGAACAAAAAGGAACAGATTAGCAAGTGACAGAAAAGGACATATTTAGGTTTCCCCCAAAGAAGGATAATGACACGAACCCAGGTGGGATTTCGTGTTTGTCAACATATGTCCACGATGATCGTGTCATTCACAATATATATTGCCTCTCGATTAAATTCTTACTTTTAAATTCAGCATTAAAGGGATTCAGAGCAAGTCAAAGAGATGGAGTCATCTGCCTTTTGTCCTTAGAAGAATCATCTTTCCCTGCACACATTCTGATCATGTATATTCTCCAAGAAGTTTAAGAGACATTCTAACCAACTATCCACCTCAGGTCATCTTGTGAGGCCCCTTCCAGGAGCCATTGCCCAATGAGACAAGGCAGGTGACTATGAGAGAGAGAGAGAGAGAGAGAGAGAGAGAGAGAGAGAGAGAGACTTTTGGGTGGTGGCACCACATCTGCGCTGTACCTTCCCCAGATGCTCAACTGCTCCCCGGTCCTTTCTAGGCCAAGCGAAGACTTTGAATCTTCCTAATCTCGCCTTCCCCAACCTGGTATCCTTAAGATTTGCTGCACTACAATTCCCAGCATGGCCAATGATGGGAATTGCAGTCCAGCATATCTGGAGATCACCAGATATGGGTAAGGTTGGGATATTCTGTACATTTCTTACCACTCCTTCTGCTAACATTGCTGAATCCATAGACAGCAGGTTTGAAACCCCACAGCCAGTTCCCCATAGTGCAAAACTTGAATTTCTTGAGAAAGCTGCAGTGGTATTTGGTTTTAAGAGGGGAGGGACCGGGGGTGTGGTGGGGGTGGGCTCACAGGGGTGCAGGTTCTGCTGAGCAGGGCGTCATGGCAGCCCCTGGCTCTTTCTGAACTTGCTGGCAAGACTCACAGAAATGGGTGGAAACAATTTTCGCGGCAACGATGCATGATTTCCCCATGTCTTTTGAGACGGTTTCATCTTGAATGGACAGATAAGACCTGTTTGCATTACTGCTCCCAGTGGAGGCAAAAAGCGCTAGAACTGTTTGGCAGGTACGGATCCGCAGAGCTGCCTGCATTTTTGACTCTTGGTGGGGACGATGGGCATCGCAGGAGCTTAGCCTGCACTTCATCGGTTACCATAGCAGGGAGGAGGATTCAAAATGCTAATACACACTCACACACCCTTTTACAGCAGGCGATTCACAAAATTAGGGTTCTTTTGCCTTTTCCTGACATCCGCTCTAGCTGACGATGTGTCTCCAATTACACCAAACAAAGCAGTAAAACAGGGAGGGTCCCAACTCCTAATTAAACAACTCTTCTCTCTTCCAAAATTCTCTAGGCAGTACTGGGAGCAGCTGCCTTATCTATGAAGGCAAAGTACGGATTGGGTGAGTCAGCCACAGTCCTTTAACGTATTAAATCGCCCCCCCCCCCCGCCCGCCCCATCTGCAGCTGCTCCATTCATAAGCCATTTTCCTGGGCTTCAGCAAGACCCTGTGAAGGTGCTGGGATCGTATCTGTTTGCAGTTTGCTGCAGATCAAAGGCCGTCTAATACGCCCCTGGGCGATATATGATTTCAGAGCAGATAGAAATCGCATCAGCTGGAACTTCTCCCACGCACAATGGGGGGAAATGGGCCAAAGTTGCCATGGATGGAAGGGAAGCGGAGCCCAGTGGGAAAAAAGCAGGATGTGTTTGGTCCCGGCCTGTCTTCCTCCAAGCCCAACATTTGGTGAGCTTTCTCGGTCCATCACACCTGCAGAAGCTGCTGCCGTCAACATGCCGGCTGGCCCATTCCTCCGATAAGGATTTTGTACCCGCCATCCGTTTTTTGTTTTGTTGGCCCCTTTTCCCACCCTTCCTCTTCCTCTGACTACTGCAATGTGTGAGTCTCCAAGCCTGCATCCCAGCAGGGGTGGGCAAGGCAGCAGGCAAGAAAGCTAAGGGGAGGCGATGGGCTCCACGGTTCTCTCATCTCCCTGTTCAGCTGCAGCCAGGTAGAGCAACCCCATCAGCCAGGAGATGCTCAGAGCAGGGGGGCTGCCACTGGTAAAGCCCTGCCAGTTCACGCCAGCTTTTCCCATTTTCCCCAGACTCCTTGCCTCTAGGAAAGGAAGCGTCACTTTGCCATTTTGGAGTGCCTTCAAGATACAATGGGCATTCCTTTTTCCCTTTTAGTACCAAGTCATACCATTTGTGGTTGCTCCAAATTTGACAGCATTTTACAATTTAAAATGCAATTGATTTTTAAACTGACTTGATCGTTGTGTTTTGGTTGGGTCTCTTATTTTATTTAAGGAGCAATTGTATGGTTTCTATATAGGATTTTTTTGAGGGGGGCGGGTGGACTGTGTTAACGCTGTGAACATCATGCAGACATGCCTTGGAGATGAAGAGCAGATTAGACATTTTAGAAATATTATTCCCATTCGTACTTTTGCAGCTCTTGGTCTAGCCAATTTCCCAGCTCTGCTCGGGGGCACGGCACCAGTGGCCACTGCTGTAACGAACACCATGTTAGGCATAATTAGGAGAGGAATTGAAAATAAGACTACCAATTTAATGCTCCTTCCCCATACAAATTGATTGTGCAACCAAGCTTGGCGTGTGGCGTACCGTTCTGGCCACTGCACTAAGACGGGGTGCTGCAGAGTTGGAGAAAAGTTGCAGAGAAGGGCAGCTAAAAGGATGAGGGGCTAGAGCAGCTGCCCGGGGGGTGGGGTGGGGGACACAGCAGCTGAGCTAATTAGGAAAAAAGCTGAGTAAGAAGAGACATGAGAGAGGTGCAGGGAATTGTGCATGAGGGAGAAAGTGGCCAGGGAGCTGTTTCTTTCCCTCTGCCACAATACTAGAAGTCAAAGGCATCAGCCCATGGAGCTGGCAGCTGGGAAATTCGGGATGCAATGGCTCGCTGATAGAATAGAGCGATGGCCAGCAATTTGGAGGGCTTGGAGAGGGGATTGGAAACTGTCATTCATTCATTCATTCATTCATTCATTTATAACTTTTCTAGATCATCTCTTACCAAGGTCTTGGGATGGTTTAACAATACAATAATATAAAATAAAACACAGCATCCTAAACAATTCCAACTGACAACAAAACCCCAATTAAAACAATCAGATCTTAAAACATTGGGAAAATAAAAAGGTTTTAGTTTGGTGCCGAAAAGAATAAAGTGACGGCGCCATGTGAATCTCTCTGGGGAGCGAATTCTACAATTGGGGCACCACCACAGAGAAGGCCCTTCTCTGGGTGGCCATCCTCCTAACCTCCTTCAGGGAGGGCTCCCAGAGAAGGGCCTCTGCCCCAGACCTTAAGGGGCAGACAGGCACATATGGAAGGAGACGTTCCTTCAGGTAACCAGGCCCTAAGCTGTTTAGAGCTTTATTGTGAGCCGCCCCGAGGCTGCTGCAAGGGGCGGCATATAAATATTTAAATAAATAAATAAATAAATAAATAAATAAATAAATAAATAAGGCATCATCAGCACCTTAAATTGGGCCCAGACTTCAACTGGTAGCCAGTGTAGGTAGAAATGAACCAGCATGATGTGTTCATACCTGCTGGTCCCCGTTAATATCCTGGCAGCTCTATTCTGAACCATTTGAAGTATCCGGACTGTCTTCAAGGGCTCCGGACTGTCTTCAAGGGCAGCCCCAAGTAGAGCATGCTGCAGTAGTCCAATCAGGGAGTCTATTACCAGGGCATGGGTCACCGCTGCCAGGCACTGCCCATCCAGATAGGGGCGCAGCTGATAGAGTCATGGAGATGGCCACTCACAACTCCCAGTTCTGATGGCTCTGTGCTGCTCCCCCTGGTGTCTGGTTTTGCTGGGGAACATGAGCGGGGGAGTGCTGTTGCGATTGGCCCAGCCTGTGGGTCTCCAATGGTTTTCTGGTTAGTCACTGTATGTGAAGAGGAAAGGAATGTTTTCTAGTCCTGCATGATCTGGGTTCAATACTATGCTTCCCAGGGCATCCAAGTTCTCCTTTCCTCACCTGTTTTGCACACCTGGGCAGAGTAAGAGGTACAGAAGGGTGTATGTTTTCTGGTTTTGTAGTACACAGAAACAGGAGGAGTAAAATACTTGGAAATATGCAAAAAAACCATGTACAACTTGGGGTAAAATCAAGGGAAAACAGTTGGCTATAGAGGTTAAGAAAGTGGGACTCAGAAGATCTAGTCCCCTCTCAGCTATGGAGCTCACTGGGTGACTTTACGCTGGTCATAACCATTCAGCCCAGCCTACCTCACAGGGTTGTTGTTGTGGGGATAAGCTTGGGAGGATGAGGAGGAGAATTATGTATGCTGCCTTGAGTTCCTTGGAAGGAAAAAGGCAAATCAAATAAATAAATGAAACAAAGGGAACATTAAGTACTACAAGAAGGGCTGGTGAATGCTGGCACTCCCCTGAGCTTCTTTCCTGGAGCGAGATGATACCTTGGTTCCCCTTGTTCCTGCTTCCTGCACTGGGAGTCCACCGCGGGTGGACCAGTCCACCTCACAGAGCTGTGAGCAACCCTCATGCTGCCCCTCAGTGCTGGGGATACCCCGCTAAGGGGGCAGAAATGAAGGAACGTAGCCATAACTGGGGGAAGCTCCACAGAAGACAAGAAGATGGAGAGGCCACGGGTTCAAGCCAATTCAGAGAGCCCCCTTTGTCCTGGATGCCTCCCACAATGACCTCTGGCGTGTGGGTGGAACCTCATTATGATGCCAGAAGGGCATAAGGAGTAGGACTGGAAGCAGGACAAGTAGCGCCGTTCTGTGAAGTTGCCATGTAAGGAAGCAGTGTCAGCTGGCAGATTTCGCTGCCTTCGCGCCCAAAGTGAAATGCCGTCACTTGCCCTTAGCTCAGAGGTGCAGAAGTTCCTTCTACCTGAGGGACGAGTTGCACTTCTCAGGTGCTTTGGGGGGCCGCATACTAGTCCTAAGTGGGAGCAAAGGCCAAAGAGACCAGGACAACACACACACACACAAAGATTAAAACTCTCTCTGCCAGAAAGCATTTCAGACTTTTAAAATAGGGGGAAATGCTGGAGACTCCATGATTTGGGGAAGAAGTCCAGAGGGTCAGACACAGCCCCTGGGCCTAGGGTTAGGCACGTCTGCTCTGGGTTTTCCTATGGCGGTGACCTATAGGTGCCTCTTTAAGAGGCTTTCCCTTCCTTGCTTTATTCTGAAGACAGCTAAGAATATATATTTTGAGTTACACATCCCCCTGAAGGGTGGTAGAAAGTTATTTTCTGCATGGCTGATCGAGTCTACAAGGCAAGTTGGAACCATTTGTGAAGGTGGACTTCAGAGTGAATGGATGGAAACTTGGAAAGTAGGTACTGCCTGAATTCTTGCTTCTGTGACTCCAAAATTGTTCTTCACGTGTTATTAGAACATGTCTCCAGCTCTTTCTTCTTGAGCTTCCCCTTTAAAGGCTGTTCCTAGCATCTCACTAGTTTGAGGATGGAGGATGGATGCAAGACCATATCTACCCATGGTGCTCCTTAAAGCACATCAGCAAATTTTGTTTTCTTCTATTTTGCATTTTCGAGGTGTGTGTCCTCTTGCTGATCAGCATGTCTGAAGGACAGAAGAGAAAATCCATTGTGGTTTTTTGGGAATCCGACAGCAGTCCAGTGTAGAAAAGATGGAAGAAGCAGAGTCCATATAGTGCAAGTTTCTCGAAGTATCTATTCTTTTCAGATATTTGCATGCTGTGTGTGGGGAATTTTAAGTTCTCATATCCTCATCCAACAATAGCTAACTCATTCCCATCCTAAATGCTGAATGATACACAAAAAATAAAAAAGAACCCCTCTCCCCGAGTGTACGAAGGAACTGTAGCTCCTTACTGGTGATTAGACAAAGGAAAGCAGGCTTTCTCAGTCCCCAGCCAGGGGAGGAAAATTGCTTTCAAGAGTACTATCTGGGCTTCTTAAGTGGAGTCTTAAATGGCATGAGATCATAAAATGAATCATGCACAAAGCAAAATTAGAAAAATATTCCACATTGTAATGCATGAGATGGGAGCCCAGCACTCACTCTTGGAATGAGCAGAAATTGCAGAGTTCAACCCTCTGACAAAGGTCCCTTTGCATTAAGCCAATTAGAACAGTCAGTGACACTTAAAAAAGGCAGAAGGGCCAGTCCAGAACTTGCGTGCTGGTTACCTGAAATATCAAAATAACCTGAATTATTATGGCAGTAGTACACCTGTTTTGTTCTTCCATGCCCACAAGCCATGAGTGGAAGCCTTTCACACTGTCCTGTCCTTGGGAACGCTGCTCACTCTTCTAAGGTCAAGACTGTGGCTCCCTTGATGGAGTCCATCCATCTCCCTCATCGTCTTCTGCCTTCAACTTTCCCTTGCACAATTCTCTTCTCCAGCAAGACTTGCCTTCTCACGAAAGTGCAACAGCTTCAGCTTTGTCATTTTCACTTCTGGTTGTTTTTCCTCTATTTGCTCTAGCCTTGCCATGTCGCATCTGTTCCCTGCATCCAGCTGGGCTGAAGAAACATTATACGACGAGCCCTGCAAAATGAGCCCCCACTGTAGCCAAATGATTTGTGGGATTCCCTGTGGTAAAAGGTGTGATCACTTCCATCCAGCCTCTGGACTCCTTGGCATTTCGTTGCAACATCAGGACCCATCGCCTGTGGAGTGAACAGGAGCTCATGTTGAATCTGTGATGCTGTCCAGACGTACAGCCTAAGGATTTGGCGGACGCCGAGGGGTTCCAGTTTAGGTGTGGGAAGCGTCAAGGCTGCAGGAAGCTTCATCGCCACTGCGTATTCACACAGACCTCCTGCAGTTCCGCGGTGAAGCAGCGGGCTCCCTGACCTCTGCAGAGAAGCATAAAATTAGAACACATTTTCAGCTCTCATTTCAGCACAGAAGTGGCAAAGTTTGAAGTTGCCGTTTATGATGCATCTGGAGAGACCAATTTCAGAAGATCGTCTCGTCTCATCTCATCTCAACTCATCAGAGGGGAAGGGGCAGGGCAGGGCAGGGCAGGGCAGGGAAGGGAAGGGAAGAAAATAATGGGAGGAAAAGTATCTGTGGGTTAGATTCTTAGAGATGGGCCAGTTTTTAATGTATGTAATTTTTAGCATTTGGAAATTTTAATGTATTAGAAATTGCTTGTATTATTGTTGTGAGCCGCCCCAAGGCTTGTGGCAAGGGGCGGCCTATAAATTTCCAAATAAATAAATAAATAAATAAATAAATAAATTCTAGCTTAGCCATTCTCAAATGGAGAGAACCCAATGTGGTACAGACATCTCTGGATATAATCCCTGTATGCAGGGCAGGGCAGGGCAGGGCAGGGCATATTGGAAGTAATGTTACACTGCATGTCAAACAGGGCACAAGGTCAACAGAAACTTAGACAGCATTGCTGCAGGTGACAGTTCCTGGCTCCACAGGTAATCTCATGCTTCTTTCCTTGAAGCAGAAGACTCGAGGTGGCCCTGAGATGGAGAATGAAATCAAGGAGGCATCCAAGCAAAGAAGGTTTAAAGCAATGTGCAGCCTCAGCAACCCTCATGCTGCCTGGATACATGCGTGTTCCGGTCACAATGGCGGTCCCCCTGCTGTGGGGGTGAGGTGGGCTATGGTTAAGCTACATGCGGTATTTATCGTGATGCCTCACACACTGGTGCAACATGGGACATGCTCCCCAAGATGTTTCAGTACTGAGTTTTCTTTCTGAAAAATGAAAATGCATTTTTGCAAAACCCTTTTGTAATGGGTTTTCTATGTACTGCAACTTCCCTGTGGTTTGGGAGTTGAGGTTGCCCTCTGCTTCCGACATGGATTAGCCGTAGCAGGCAAGGCTTGTCTCCTGAAATGTCTGTGTGTGTGCTCCCACATTGCAGTGCTCAATGCGATGGGGAAGCACACATCGCCTTCCACACTGCACTGGGTAGCTGTTTCATTTTTCCTCTCCTGCCTCAGAGAGGAACTGCATATCTGTGCTTGCATGACTCAAAGGCCTGCCTGTTTCCCCACTGAAGCATTTCACAGACCCACATAATGGCAGGGAGATCCTGCAACCACAGGGCATGAATGAAGTTTCATGGAAACACCTTGAAATCCTAGATCCCCTTGACATATGGGAAAGCAAAAACCACAGTTGTGGCTGGGAGCAAGTCACAGGGTTTGTATAATGCACCCCAGGAAATGACCCCAGACAGGCACAAACCAGCCACAGCTGAGTGCTGCACCAGGACAGAATCTGAGCAGCGTCGTTCAATACTGCTGGGTCACGAAGCACAAGCCTAGCTCTGGAAAGCTGCCATTTTGGAGCTACAAGTGGACCTGTAGGACTGCTTAGAGGACTCTTCTGTGCAGGCACAACCTTGAAAATGGCAGGACCCTGGAGGTTTTTATTTACCTTGAAACATTCATGGAAATCTGCACATGTGCAAGAAGCAAATTAAAAAGATCGGTAATGAGTAATCAAAGATCAAACATGGTGTAAACATGCATTGACCCTGATAGGAGACTTGATAGAGTGGGACAAATATAATCACGTGACATGTGTGTCTGGAGACTGCACCTACATCTATGGGACCTAAGGCACTTGCAGAAGAAATTTGCATTTGCAAAAGCAGCATTAATACCAAGTTTGCATTTCAATAATTGGCACCAAGTACTGGGGAGAAGTACATGCAAATTCAAGAAATTGCTGATTAAACTGCATGAGCGTCAGAGCGAGGCACTTCGGGGGTGATTATCCTGATTGTGGAAGGCCCTCCTCAAAGAGATTCCCCGGCTGCCTAGCTTTTTATTATTCTGGGCTTTTTTGGTTTCAGTTCTTAAAAGGTCTTAGTGCTTGGTTTAGTTTTGTTTCCATGCACTGTTTCATTAGGTCCGTGGCTATGGCTTTATTCTGTGGTTATTTTAGATTTCACATGATGCTGGGTTATTCTTACGTCGTGTTGTTTTGCTTTGTTTTCTGGTTTTAATCTTTATGATCCAGCCAGACAGCTTGGTAAGAAATGCAACTCAGAAAGTAAAGGTGCAATCCTATGAATGTTTAGACAGGAAAAAAATTCCTACAATTTCTATCAGCAGGACTTACAGGGATCTTGTCTGTCTGTGAAAGCTGAGGATGACTCTCTCAACATAGGGAGAGAGGGAGTTCTCTCTGGAAGTATAGACAGCCACCTCGGCTCTGTCATGCTGGTCTTTTTCCTGTGCAACTTGCATAGGGCTGCACCTTAAGGAAACAGGTAAATATAGGCTTCCCATTAAGAAAATGGCCCTGTAGCGACCAAGAAACCGAGAGCGGGGCGCCTGCCTGGTCCAAGCCTCCGCGCCACGGTCGGGCCAGCGCCGGCGCTTCAGCACCTGGGACAGCACCCGGCTGCGCCTTACCGTATTTACCCTATAACGACGCCTCGAAAACAACAAGCACCTCGGCGGCAGGCTCTGTAGAAGAACCCCGCTCTCTCGTTCCTCTACCCGCCCGGGGCTCGGAGAGACCTACGTCATGGCTCCCAGGGCCGGGGAGTCCCCACCCCATTTTCTCACCCCTTCCTGCTGTGGGAGGGTGATGGTGGAGAGAGGCTCGAAGTCCGCCCGCTATATATAGCTCCTCTGGAGCCTTGTAGCGGAGAGTCGGATGCAGACGGGGGGTCTCCGCAGCGCCAGTGGTAGGAGCGGAAGGCTGAACCCTCCCGAAGGCTGCACACGGTGAGTTGCTGCGGTTCCAGCCGCCCTTCCAGGTAGCGCCTTCCCAGTCCCCTGGACGAGCCCCCCCTGGGGCGGCGTGAGGCATTTTGCGCCCGGAGGGGCAAAGAAGGGCAAGAGGGTCTGATGCCTGCAAGATTTCCCCCGAAGACGGGAGGGGGAGAACCGTCTTTTGACCGGGAGCCAAGGCGCTGGGGAGCTACAGGTGGGGCAGGAACGGAGAAGCAAAACTCTTTCTCCGCACACACACCATGCCCAGAAGGGGCACTGCTAAAGTCAGGGAGGTGGAGGTGGAAGATCAGGGACGGGAGGCGAGCGGGGGAGCGCTCCACACCCGTAGAACAGGGCCAGGAGCAAACAGCTTCACGGATTTTGCACCAAGTTGGAGATTCCCTTTTTCGCTCTGGCTTTCTTTCTTGCCTTAGGCAGGGAGGGTGCTCTGGGACGCACATCTGCCTCAGTTCCTGAGACAGCCCTTCCCCTGGTCTGCAGCCGGCCCTAGATCCTTTCAGGAGGAAGCAGATCCCAGAAGTTAAGACTTCCTTCGTGGAGGAGTGAAGACCCATCTGTAGCTGTTCATAATGTGGTCTCTAAGCCCCTCCATGTTCAAGTACAGTGTACCTGTCAGAACCAGGACGAGCAGGCAAACTACAGGATGGGCAGTCGACCTCAGATCTTGCTTGAGGCTCCCCATGAAAGGCTGGGGAAGCACCTGCTGGACAATTGGACCCTGAATGGGCTTCAGTAGGACCAGAGGAAGCTAATGGTATAAAGGAGAGCCAGCGTGGTGCAGTGGTTAAGAGCGCAGGGCTGGGACTCAGAGGATCTGGGTTCTACTCCCAGCTGAACCATGGAGCCAACTGGGGGGCTTTGGGCTGGTCTCAGACTCTCAGCCTGACCTACCTCACAGGGTTGTTGTTGTGGGGAATAAGACTGAGAGCAGAAAGAGGAGAATGATGTGAGCTGCCTTGAGTTCACTGTACAAAAAAGCAGGGTAGAAATCTAATAAATAAATAAATAAATAAATAAAGATGGACACCTAACCATGGTGAGTATATTGGAGCCAAGAAGTTGAGCAGTAGGATGAGCTTCCTGATCAGGGGCTAGCCAGGAATGGGGGATCTGTAGCCTGCGTGATATTCGAGAGGAGTAAGCTCCAATGCCATTCGGAAGGGCATGGGTTACATACCCCTTGTCTAAGTTATTATATGTGCATCACCGATTATTCTGGATGTGTTGAATTACAGTTCCCATGAATAAGTCCATGTATCTGCAGAGCACCAGTTTGGACAAAGTGAGAAGAGTGGTATTGAAAAAGGGAATTCTTGCACGTCTAAATCTCTTTCTGTGAAACCCTGAGGGTTTGGGGCTTCTCTTTGTAGCATACAGCTTGGTTCACTTGCTTAAGCCAGTCAGAATGCATTAATCAGCTAATCCTTGTACATAAACATCAGCAACATAGGCATGGCTCTTTGGTTGATTTTTCACTGTAGCGTCACCATTAATGTTCCTTTCCTCTGAATATTTTTCTGGTGTAGCTTTCTGAGCTCAAGCACTCAAGGCAAATATAGAAACCTCAGTGTGCTGCTTTTTAAATAGTTTCACATCATCGCTGTGCATTTTAAAATGGCTAACAAAATTGCTTACAAATAAAACTGAATGCTGTCCGGGTTACCATTTTCTTCTGCGGTCTTCCGGTACCTTCTCAGGATCTACCCAGGCAGATCCTTACAATTTTCCAATGAATAATTCATCTTTCTTACTCCATAGACCAAAACAAGCAAGCAAAGGAAAACACAGGAAGCGCTTGGTGCTTCAATCCAGCTGGTCCCTCAAAACTTAGATATTAGATGGTCTAATTGAATAGCTTAGGATGGTATTTGTAAGTTTTCCTTCACGGGAAATTCATCCCCTTTCGATGACCTCAGTCTGGATTGCTCTTACCTGTGGCTGCTGTGCAACTTTTTAAAAAATACTGGAAGACAAACAGACCCTGATTTCCTATGATCAGATCTCATTTGGATCATAATTACACCATGAATGTTTAGGCAGAAGCAAGGTCCATAACCCCAGCTAGGCTGCCCAGAGCACCCTGGGAGCGCCAGACCCCTTTCCTAGCTAAACAAGCACAGGACTGCAGTGGGAAAGTTTTAGGAATATGGACAGAGTCCTGTGCTATCTGCCCTTTGATGCACAGAGGGAGGTCTGAGCTCAGAAACGCAGTCAGGACCATCCGTTCAATGCTCCCCATTTGGGCTCCCCACTCTGCAGTTGGAGGACCATGGAGCTGAGACCCCAATTAACCCAGTACCTCTCCCCCAGGAAGCACTGGGAGGTCCAAGGACAGCGAAATGTAAGCATACACTCCCATGTGCCAGATTCTATTTCATGAGACGTGCAAAGTGTTATTCTCAGTCGGCAGGTATTTATTTTGCACATGAAGGAGATGGGAGGGAAGGATAATTTTCCTTCAGAGGAATTTCAAAGGAAGACTCCGCATGAAAGCACCGAATCAGAACCTATCAAGAAATGGAGTTCTATCCAGTTGTGCATAAATTAGGATAATGCTTTCTCTCTCACTACAGGTGTTAATTAACTGAGTGATTCTAGGATGATTGTACAATCACCAATTACTGCTGAATTGTCATAAACCACACTTTTTGCATTTTATTGCCTTGTGATCCCACTGTTTATATATTACATTTTCTCGCCCCGAGGGAGAACGCACACGCACCCCCCTGCCGACTCAGACCCCCCTCCCTTGCATGTGATGCAGTGGGACCTGCTCCACAAAAGTTTGTGCCAGAATAAATTTGCTAAGCATCGGAAGTGCCACACGACACTGTTGGCTTTACCTCCACAGACTGGTGTGACTTCCACCTGACAAAGGAGTGACATCCTTCTAAAATGAAAATACAGCTCAGCTCAAAACTGTAGCAACACAGAGCAAATGTGGAAGGCGCTGGGCTTTAACTGCTGCATAAAGACCATACTCAACGGTTGTGCCCACCTTGAAGTTGCAGGCATTAGTCTGCTGGGCTACACCTGTTGAACATTTGCTCTGTAGCTGTTAACGACACAGAAACTTTGTCAGGAGAAGGAATATGGCTGTGTAAGGCAGCCTTCCCCATCCTGTTATCTTCCAGATGTTTTGAATTACAACTCCCAGGATTCCTGACCTTTGGCCAGGCTGACTGGGGCTGATGGGAGGTGAATTCCCAAACATTTGGAGGCACCAAATGGGGAGATTGATGTGATGTGGTGGTGACAGTGCTGGCCTGGGAACCTAGGAGATCTGGGTTCAAGTCCCCACTCAGCCAAGAAACTCACTGGGTGACTTTGGGCCAGTCAGCATGACCTACCTCACAGGGCTGTTGCTGTGAGAACAAATTGGAGCTATGTGGGCTGCATTGGGTTCCTCACGAGAGAAAAGGCAGAACATTCATGCAGGGTGATAATATTAGTAGTAACAGCAGCAGCAGCAACAATGTGGTGGATCCCCAGCATGAGCCATGCCTTATACTTCTTAATAGAGTAAATAATGTGTCTATTTAACTGCCCTTGTTATTTTATGGATGCAAATGGGACTTGCAGCGGAACTTTGCATCTCCTAGCAGGGCGCTTCTGTTCAGACTCCTGGCCAAGCCCTCCTCCTTCAGACAACTTCCCCGAGCTGCCTAAATTGCCCCCCTTAGCTTTCCTCGTCACGCGTCTTCCCAGAGATCAGCTTGACCCCTTTGGTCGCCTCGTTTTACACATATATCACATCAAACTTCAGGGCCCACCACCCAAGCATTGTGTACCTTCCTCTTGCTTCTAAATTTTGGCCACCATTTTCTTTGGCACTTGCAGTATGTTCTTGCTATTAGATCAGCCCAGCAAAATAACCTTCATTCATTCAATGGATTTTCATCCCACATTTACACCTTACACACAACTCAGAGTGGCTTACATCATTCTCCTCCTCCTGCTCTCTTTCCAACAACAACAGCCCCGTGAGGTAGGCTGGGCTGAAGGCCTGTAACCGGCTGCAAGTCACCCAGGGGATGTCATGACGGAATACAGACTAGAACCCAGATCGCCTGAGTCCCAGCACAACACGCTTCACCACTCTGCCACGTTGGCAGTCTTTTCACGGCGAAAATGGACATTACTTTAAATCTGTGCCGAACAGTCAAATCTGAAAAGTCCCCCTCAGACCCTCCTCTAGGATTCCAGTAAATATTGGATCCCCTGCACCTCGTCCAGACAAAAGCGTGTTGCGGATGCCATCGCGGCTGGGCTCAAATTTAAAATCTGTTTTGGCCCTAACTGGAGATGCCGGGTGAAGGACAGGCCCCTAAAGAGAGACAGGTTCTGCTACCAACGGTGCGGCCCCCTAATCAGCACTGAGGGAGGCTCCAAAGTGAAATTTGCTCCGTTCCGTCTCTGCTCAGTCCCTGGCAGAACTGGAACAGCAGCTCTTAGCCCCGTACATGCAAGCATAGCTCGTAAGCATTTCTACCGTCCTGTAGTGAGTCTGTGACCCACTGGGATTCACGGCCAGCCAAGGACTTGGGCCAGGATCTTGGCAGGCCCAGTCCAGCATCTGGGCCACTGCCCCAGAAATCTTCTTTGCTCCCTGACAAAAAAGTCCTGGTTTCTGTCCCGGAACTCGTTGCAACCTTGCCGAGGCCTCAACCCAAAGAGAAGTACTAAGCAGCTCCAATCTGCTGAAGAGCCAAGAATCCTCCTTTGTTAGCGGCAGACAGAAATCACTGACTTCAGTACATAAATGAAAACAACAACTGTTGTTTGTATGAAGGAAATCTTAATGTGATAGGAACGGTTTGGCTGAAACTGCATTCTTGCTTGGGCACAAATTAACATGCACAGGGTGTGGGGTGGGGCTGGTGTCCGTGTGGAATGCAGCATGTCAGTACGTCCTACCTTCAAAGGTTAACGATGGCCTGATGGGTTTGCCCTTACAGGTCTAAAACCGTGAATTGTTAAAGGGGGTTGGCTGGTCTCTTTTGGAAGAGCAGGAGGTTCCACATTGCTGTGAGTACGCTTCAGCCAAGATCTTTTCTGGTAGTCCTTGCTGGGAGCTCTCTTTTGTCTCCTGCGGTTAGACAGGCAAACCTGGCTGATTGAGGATTAACATTAGCGTCTTCAAGCTCCTAGTAACGCTGATGCTCATTTCTGTCCTAGACATTGGAGAGCTGATGATGGCCCGGATGGTGTCGGCTGCCTCGTTCCTCATCTTGCTGCTTCTCCCACTGAAATCTTGCCTTCCCCTGGAGTGGCCGCAGTCCCCCGTGGCCCGTCTTCTCCCCATAAGTGGCCTGAGCTGGGAGCGCCGGCTGAGCCACGCAGCTTGGGGAAGTGAGCCTGGCATACCCCCAGCCCCCTCTGAAGAGGGGCTCTTCCAGGACCTCGGAGCCCTCAGACCCTGCAAGCCCCTGGAAGCCAAAATGGCCCGCCAGCAGCAGAGGGATGCGCGAGCAGCCTTGTCCAGCAAAAGACGTGACGGCCGGCCAAATTCCCTGGACTTGACTTTTCACCTTCTCCGAGAGTTCCTGGAGATGTCCCGGGAGGAGACGCTGGCCCAGAAAGCCCGTAGTAACAAAATACTCCTGCAAAGTATTGGCAAATGAGTGGGGGAGGGGCCTGGGGCAAGGGAGGAGTAGTTTTCTGCTTGTAAAGTTGAATATTGATTCTTGTAAAACTGCAATTGGTGGGGAGCTGCATCAACCTTCCCCAGTGGAGTGCTCTCCAGGTGTGTTGGAGCGTGACCCCCAGCATGCTCTAGCCTGGCTGGTGGGGCATGCTGGGAAATGTAGTCCAGCACATCTGTAGTCCATCCAGCAGGGGAAGACTGAGCTATATGATGGCTGGGTTCACACATCATGACAAGCCACCCTGCATGGTTTCCATGTGCATGGTTTCTTGCTGGGATGTGCCTGACAGACAATCACGTGGTTTCTACACTGGTGTGGTTTCCACTTTCCTTGCTCACGTCTCCCACTGTGGGCACATTTCCCATCAGCCACTGCATCTGAAATTGAATACCACATTCAATGGCTAGAGCAGCTCCTACAGCTGCCGCTCTTTCCAGGGGACTCTATGGTAGCTGCTTGCCAAGACTACGGAAACCACAAGGATGGCTTTGAATGACTGGAGAAACCCCAGTGAAGCATGAAAACCCATTGAGCAGACCATCAATTCTCCGCATGCTTTCCAAAAACCAAAAGTCCATGCTAGAATAGCACAAAAGGTCGCTCAGAAAACCATCCTGCTCAAGAAACCGTTGTGGCTTGTCGTGTCATGCGAACACACCCGATCATTTATTCTCTTGGATCTGAGGTTGGGATCTCCTCCACAGAATGATTTATTTTGAATGACTCCCCTAGAAAAGAATCTATTTGGGTTGCCTCTGAAAGCCATGAAAGAGGTCAGCTCATTTTGCCATCTTTCCCATGATGTTTTTCACTCGTCTGAATGTAATATTTTACTTTACGTTGGCACGTGGTTCTTTTATGGAAGAAAAGAGGGCCAAGGGTCTTGCACCAGGAGCTTAGAGTAAAAAAATGGCCCCGTGGCTGAGATACCAGAGGGCGAAGAGCAGACAGGGAGAGGGTAATAAGGCGTTTGTCCGAGGAAAAGTACTGCTGTTTTGCCAAAGCCCAGCCTAAGTGGAAATGCTTTTCTGGGCGTTCAGAAACGGTCTCTAGGAGCACAGCCCTGGTGCCACTCAGCACTTTCTGGGCAAACAACCAGACGAGCTTGTTGGACACCTCTGATACCCACAAGTCCACAGGCCTCCAGGGCATGTTCTTACTCCAGCCAGCCTTGCGGGACACCAGGATCATCGTCCATGGTGCAGCACGGGGTACGGCTCAGTCTGTCGACCCACTAGGTCTTCCTGGCTAGAGCGTGTTCCAGAGCTGGGATGCAGCCACCGTGGAAGGTGCTTCCCGTGTCTCCCCCCAGATGCATCTCACATATTGGCGAGACACCGACCCCAGGGATTCAGTGGCCTGAACGGGCACCTCCCCTGAGTTGCATCTGGTTTGCGGGCCAGAAGTTCTCCATCCCAGCCTTAATACATGGGCACGTTCTTACTGGAGAAGGGAGATCATCAGGTGAGCGGGTTCCCAGGTGTGTCAAAAGGCCAAGAGCAGGGGGATGCGGTAATTATGGGTTGCCTGACCCAGGATTGCCCTGTAGCACATGATTACGATGATGTTTCATCCCTGCCTTTTTTCCAAGAAGCTGGGATGGAATGTCTGGTTCCTGCAACCGTTTATCCTCACAGCCACGGTTTGAGATTGGGGAATTGCGCAAAGTTCTACCCGTAATGTTTGTGCCACATTCTGAAAATGAGAAGCAGATTCTATCAACTGTCCATCATTAAGCCCGAGTGACTGAACACCGCCGAAAACGTACAACTTCTGTACTTGCTGTTTCGAAGCGCTGCTATAAACAAACCTTGTGTCTTTCGCAGCATCGGGGTCACAAGAGTGTCCTCATAGCAAAATGTATGTGCAACTGTGTAGAGTTCCTAAAAAGTCCCTGCTTCTGTTGCCAGAGTCCAGCAGGTCGGACTTCCTAGTCCAGATGTGAACATGTAGCTATGTACAGATGCTGTTTTCTCTCCATCACCAGTTAATTAAAGCAACCAGCAAATTTGGCAATGTACAGTGAAGTGTTCTGAATAAATTTTATTTTAATAAGCCTGCTTCTGTCTCAAGCTCAGGGTCTGATATGAATGACTGCAAAAGTGGGGGAAGGGGGAAATGATATTTTGGGCTGCAGGAAGAGAAGCATCACTTCCAAACATGTGAAGGACTAGTTTCCCTCTGCTCAGCACTGGATAGGCCTCCTCTGGACTCCTGTGCCCAGTTCTGGGCTCCAGAGTTTAAGGAAGATGCAGATTAACTAGAAAGGTTCAGAGGAGAGAAACAAAGATGATCAGAGGACTGGAAACAAAGCCCCGTGGGAGAGATGGAACGAACTGGGCATGTTTAGCCTCCAGAAGACTGAAGGGAGACAGGGGAGCATTCTACAAGTACTTGAAAGGCTGGCACAAAGAGGAAGGACAGGATCTCTTCTCAGGAGTACAGGACACCAAATAATGGGCTCCAGTCACAAGAAGCCGGATTCTGGCTGGACATCAGGAAACACTTCCTGACTGCTAGAGCACTACAGCAATGGAGCCAGTGACCTGGGGAGGTGGTGGGCTCTCCCACACTGGATTTATTCGTCAGGAATGCTTTAACTGGAGTCTGGCACTGAGCAGGAGGTTGGACTCGATGGCCATCTTGGCCCCTTCCAGCTCTGCTGTTCTATGACTCTACGATTGTGTAAAGCCTTCCACCAATACAAAACCCAAATTTTGAATGGAAGGTACCAGCGGGCTGGTATTTGGACATACTTATATATTATTTTTAAGGTGCATCAAGCAATCAGCATCGGAAACTCCAAAGAGGAGAGAGGGTGTCCAAGAATGGTTTGGGGGCATCCATGATCCTGAATCAGGCCACTTCCTGTCTGGGGTTCAGCCTAGTCCAAGTGAATCCTTCCATAATGAATTCATACACTGCCCTTGGTATTTTCCAGAATTCCTCCTTCCGTCCCTCACCCCCTCACACAGACTTTCTGAAATTTGCTGCAAGTGAAAGCGGGAAGGGAGGGAAGCTGAGGCCCTGAATACTGCTATGCATGTTTACTGCAGCAGCCAGGGGTACAGAGTCATGGGTTTTGTAGTCTTATGGCTTCAGAAACAGCTATTCCTCTGCATGCAAGTTGCATCGCTGTTCCACGGCATCATGGATTCGAAAGAAAATGAGCCAATGGTAGAATAAGCTTTCATCATTTTGAACAGGTCTTGGAGGAAAGGTTATCATACCTGTTTGATACAATGTGAAGAGGTTGTTTGGCTTGAAAGGGGCAACGATTCAGGAATACATGGATACCTTAAGAACACAGTACATCTGTTTATGAGCACTAAAAATCAAAACGGGAACCATTCCTGGAGCAGATTCTGTGAAACACCGCATGGAAATTGGTAGGTCCTTCTGCAGTTGAGCAGCGCTATTTCACTGCCATGAAATTTTGAAACACATCCTGCAAATCTACAAACAAAGCCCCTTCCATGGCTACCTGTAATGTTATAGCTAGCCGTGAAAGGCAGGTTGGCCAAAATACAGCCAGCCCAACCTGCTTTGCTCAGGTCTCATGGGACCAAGGCTGTGCTTGACTCTAATCTGCATCTGTGATATATTTGCAATAGACACATGGCTCCTTCTTGCTGTTATCCTGGCATCACATCATCACTCACAATGACGACTGCGGCACATTTTAGACGTGTGGCAAAATCCCCATCCCTGGGGAGTACGGGTTTCGAAAACCTACCCCAAACTTTCAACATAAAAGTGTTGATTCACATTATTATGAACTGATATTGTGTTGTCATCATTATAACACTGAGCACATGCTCCGGGTGAAAAAGTGAAGGAGATGCATTTTGGCGCATGGGCAACACTTGCAAATTAGGCAGTCCCAGGGAGAGTGTGGGGGATTCAATTGCCCTTGAAACATGTCCTTGTCCCATCTTTTCTCCAGACTGTCTTTCCAGGAAGCATTGCACCTAATTTCTTTTTGCCTGGAGAAAGAGCTTTGCAAAAATAGTCTCTTCTTTTATGTCTTGAACACAAGTCAGTCAGTTCCCTAACAATAAGCTTATTGTTATCCATCAAATCAATGAGCCAATGGGCTGCACTTAAGCAAAAAGGTGACCGTATGGAGTGCCCACTCAGAGTGAGAGTAACATGGTCCTGAGCGTGACCCTCACTCAGAATAATCTTTGTTTGCCTTCAGTGATGACCTTACACAGCCACATCTATTGGCTATCAGATGGCATCACTATTCCCAGGCCAAAAAAAAAAAAAAGATTTAAGAAGAAACCAAACTTTGTTGCCTATGGGGCCCCAAATGACTTGGAAACAACTTCCCATTTAGCTAATTACAGTTCTGGAGTCCTCCCCAAAGAGTAATACCAGGGAAAGGTAAGCAAATGAATTGGACAAGATTTTATTCTGCTGTCCTTGTTTCCCGTCTCAAGCTTTCAGGATGGCACCCACTATTAATCTAGCTAAATAAGTACAAATCATATAACCACTTCAGCAGTCAATGCATAATTTAACATGCCAATTTAACATTGGACCTTAGTTTTAAAAGCAATTGAAAAACTGTTTGATTGTGGAACAAAGCGCAGACAATTTGCCGGTGGTGCTGATCGGATGTACAATGGCAATGCTTTCGCTTGTCAGGCACAGACACGCTAATGGGTGAAGGGTTGTTCAGATGGATGGATGGAGAGATGGAGAGATGGAGAGCCCTTAAATTAGATCCCTCTTTATTTCCTTCTTTCCACACAGAAGCACGTTTTTCCAATTTTTTACACTAGAAGCTTTGAAGAAGCTCAAACAATCAGCTAACTTCCTTTCTTGATAATCTTAATGCAAATTAGGTATGGGCATTTTGATTTAGTGGCATTTGGCATTTTAATAAGATTCCACAAAAAGACAAACTGAATACAGATATGTTTTCCAAAGAGAAAGCAAAAGGAAGGAAGGAAGGAAGGAAGGAAGGAAGGAAGGAAGGAAGGAAGGAAGG